>JBAMJV010006021.1:0-101203 GCA_037951105.1 Echinarachnius parma
GCATCTTGACCACTGTTTTAAATTAATGAGTTATACATGACTAAAAATGGGACTTCTATTTTGTGTGGTATTTCCCCCTGAAGTGATCTGTCGTCAGTTTCAAAAACAGTCAAAGCTGTATAAAGTGACCTCCTAGAAGGAAACAAGAAAAAGTGGTTACTGTAGACAGGTGACCTCAATAAACAGGTTCCATAACATTGTTTATATGCATGGATCAATTGTGTTGACCACTATAGGCAGGTTGGCTGCTATAGACAGGTGACCAATGCACTAATACAGGGCTGGTTTGACTTAATACTTGAAAACTACCTCTTGAAACAAAGTCAGTCATTTTCATTCGACTTTATTATTTTTTTCATCAACAGTCTCCAACTCTTTACTGCCTGATCATGGAGTATGTGCCCGGCGGTGACCTTTTGAACTTCGTCCGGGGTCAACATGGAGGGCGCTTGAAGGAGGGGACTTCGAGAAGTTCGTTCGCCAGCTCGTGTCCGCGCTCCACCACATGCACGAACGCGGGATCGTTCACAGGTAAGCGAGATATGACAATGATGATGACGACGGACGACGATGACGATGATGAATATGAAGTGGACCATGAAGTGACGGTTGTTGATAATGATGGTGGTGGTGATTATAATGATGTGAAGAAGAAGAAGAAGAAGAAGAAGAAGAAGAAGAAGAAGAAGAAGAAGAAGAAGAAGAAGAAGAAGAAGAAGAAGAAGAAGAAGAAGAAGAAGAAGAAGAAGAAGAAGAAGAAGAAGAAGAAGAAGAAGAAGAAGAAGAAGAAGAAGAAGAAGAAGAAGAAGAAGAAGAAGAAGAAGAAGAAGAAGATATGAAAGAGAGGACGGAAGAGGAGGAGGAGGAGGAGGAGGAGGAGGAGGAGATGAAGGAGGGTGAAAATCGTGATGACGACGAGGACGATAAATTTAAAGCGAGCTAGGACTAGTACTAGATGTTGATAACGATGGCGGTGGTGGTGATCACAGTGAAACGAAGAAGAAAATGGGAAAAAGGATGAGAAGAAGGAAGAGGAATAGGAAGATGAGGATGAGGAAGCCGGGGGTGGTCAGGAGGAACAAGGTGACGATGATGGTTGGTAGTGATGGTCATACTCATAGCCAAACTGTTGTCTGTTGATGATTGATGATGGCGATGATCACAAAGGTTAGTTCTCTGTGTGTGCTTATATCTTTATATTTTATGCGTATGCATAAGCACACAAATAACAAACCTAATTGAGATAATTAATCCAAAGAATCCCAACTCAAACACACAAAGAAAAATAAACAAAACATAAATGAACAAAATATCTTTGGACTCAAAACCAAACGCCTGCAAATGTATGCAATGACAACACCTACATATACCAAAACCAATAACAACATCACTGCATCACAGTTCATTTAGACTAACGCTTTCATCCCATTTCATTTTCTATATTACACAAAAACGAAAACCAAGCTCAAGGTCACTCAATGGGCCTCAATGGGCCTTAATCTGCGGAAAGTCCTTCGTTTTATACCGTCTCCGAAATCAGATTTTGATGATACCTCGCAAATCCCGAAAGCACTTGTCGGATTTCGCGGTTATTACAACGAAACTCCCACCTAGCTATAGCTTTCTCGTCCCAGATCAAAATGAAATATGATTGATGCCCTTCTGAATCTGACCACTCGCAATATGTATTTGTCTTTATCTGTTTTGTTGTTCGATTTTGTCGTGTACTTGAATTTATATCGTGCGTATAAGGTCGCTATAGAACCGAATTATTATAGTCATATACACAACGACGCAATCTAAATCCAATATTTAGCAATTTATTTCACCGTCATTTTTGTGACATTTTTGTTATCGAAATTGTTACAAAAACTGTTTGCATCTGTATATATGAAATGAAATAAATATCATACGTCCTTTCCTATTCTATTGTTATTTCCATAATATACGTATAAAATATAAAGTCCTTGTGCATAAATCGGGTCGTGCTAAGGACACAAACTTGTGGAAAGGTGACGGCAAGAAAAGTGACACTTTGTCTTCATAATAATGTAGCGTCTTTTTCTCCCTTTTATCAAAGTGTTAAGTTGCATCAAGATGATGCTTCCCTTTGAGTACCAACAACATTTCGCGAAAGGTTTTGCACGAGGGATGTTTAATAGCTAGAAAGAAAATGGCCGGAAGCAATCTAAGGAATGCGGTCCTGTTCAAATAATGTTCAAACAAACTGTTGGTTTGTGTCAGATGTATAATAGGTTTCTTTGAGATCCTGTCAAAATATTTGGTGGAATATCTTAATAAGAAATGTATGTAACCAGTGGCTTGATTATTGCTCTGGTTTGAATGCTTACCCCTCCATGCACCCGCGTGTTGCTATGTCGGGAATATAAGAAAATACGCATACAAATTATTATCAAAATATATTTTTTGTACATAGTGCAGCCCCGTTCGCCCGCCCATCTCCTATGGGAATGATTCTCTCTCACACTTATTTCCCTCACCGTTTTAATTAAAACTGGAATACGAAAAGGTAGCAACTGCCACATGACTGACAAAAGGGAAGATAAATGACCGGAAGTGAAAACTTTGACCCTAGATAAACGCTTGTTCCCGTTCTTCTTATGACCCATAACTGTCTTCTATACCCTTGGTCTTGAGTCATAATCGTATGGATTTCCCTCATTTTTATCATAATAAATACCAAGACCCACTGGCGAGTTGAAGAGTTTAGCTAAAGCCTTCAGAAAGTGCACCTGACCGATAGAGGACCTCTACCAATTTTGTGTTATGTTTTCTTAATTTCCGAATATTTCTCGGAAGCTGTACAAACTGCCGATCGGTTTCCGAAAGCCCCCGAGGCCGATCGAGCGTCGGCTTCTACGAAAGCGATCCGAAAATAAACGCGCGGTCGACGTTTGAAACGCATACAGAATATGATATAATGTTATTGCAATATCGCACGCCCGAAGGAGTTTCAAGACACAGAGCGACCCTGTAAACCGGAGTGAAGCTCGAGGGTGAAGGGCCCGGTCACATATCACCGGATAGCGAAACAGACGCCCAACGGAGAACAGAATGTTCAACCGAACCCTCGTTGACTTTCAAATTGGCAAAATTTGGTATGTTTGTGAAGGAAATGTTATTTTTTCTAAGGATATAAACTTAATCCGCGATAAAAATGTTGAAATTTGACTAAAAAAGTCTTCGAAAATGGGGCAAAAGTGAGCAGTCTCCGAGACTGAAATTCGCCTCAAACGATCGGCCTGAAAATCGTGACGTCATCGGTAGAACGGGCCCGGCCGATCAGCTGATCAAGCAAAGCGATGCGCGTGCATTATACGGTGTTGTGTATTCTTTTTGATATTCGTACGATCGAGCTGGACAGTTTATTCGAGGAAAATGGAGGAAAATACTCTCGAACTGAGTTTCGCAATGGATTTTTTCCGAAGAAAATGAAGAAGAGGACAGGAATGATTCATCAGACAGCGACAATGACGGGATTTGGGAGATTTTTGGCGCTCGTTCACTATTGTACCCGCACTCCGGTGTCGGCACGCTACGCCACTAGCTGCCCGTGACGCACTCGTGAAGAGTACCATACAAAACACAAATGTAATGTTTCCAAAATCAACTAAATCTTCGACCATTGCTCAAATTATGGTCATGATTTCAAAGTAGTTACACAGAACAGGTAAAAAAGATAACTACTTGAAATCATGACCATTATTTGAGCAATTTTTGAAGATTTAGTTGATTTTGGGTACGTTACACATGTGTTTCGTAGGGTACTCTTCACGAGCCAGCTAGCGGGCCAGCGTGCCGACACCGGAGTGCGGGTTTCAATGCGCCCTTTCCCCCAGCATCTTCCCCGGCAAACTGTGCATGGACATGGTGCAATTCGCTATACAATTGCCGCAGTCATACGCCAGATCGACAAATCTATCACTTTCATGGACTCTTTGACATTATTAATAGTTATTTTTCACTGTCGGCTTAGAATGCCGACAGAGAAAAAATACAGTATAATGTCAAAGTCAAAGAGGGCATGAAAAGTGATAGATTTGTCGATCTACCATACGCCATGCACCTTTTCCGACTTTGCGACTCGAATTCAACTTTTTATCGATACTGGCGAACTCGCGATTTCCACCTCAAAACCATGCCTGAAATCTTCACTTCCTTTAGACATTTCCACCATTCTCCGATTTTGCAGATTTCAGGTCAAATCTAACAAGAAAAATGATATTGACAAGGACGGCGTTCTATCGATTGAGCAGGGCAGCATTACTTGCGCTCGCTGGACTGGGGGATCGTTGGGGGGAGGCAACGGGTGCCGCTCTACCATCAGCGGCCGCGCGTGCATGGTTTGTGCCTATTCTACCTGTGACGTCATCAAATTTCTCTGCACCAAATCGCCGTCAAACGGCGAAAATCGGGGTTCAGAATAAGAGTTTAAATTTGCTTTTAATTGTTTTCTGGGCGGTGTTAGGGCTTCAAAATTAACTTTTTCATGCTCAGTATGTTCTCAGCTTTCAGAAGAGGTACAATATGCATATTATAGATCTTCATTGAATTTTCGGTTTCAATCCGTTCTTCTCCGTTCGTATGCGTTTCTTGTCCGTTTCCTCGTCAGGGGATGTACGCTGTTCTATCCAGCAGAATGCTTCGTGCACGAAGCAATGAAGACGACTTTCACCACCGGATAATTTGATTTCGCAAATTGTCTATTCGGCGGGCTTCCGTTTACGCTATCCGGTGATATGTGACCGGGCTTTTAAACTTGAAAGTTGATTCTCCTTGCGTAAACCCTCTTGTCGGTTCACCGAGGGCGGAGTTTCTGTTTCTCCAACAGAATGAGATCATCTTACCACCCAAACGCTGGATGTCTCCATTAATCATCCTCAAGAATTTTGATCCAAGAAAAATAATGTTGATGTATAGATTTGTAAGCGAATTTTATTATCATGGTTTAATTATTTTATCGTCTCGGTTTACCCCGGTCGATCGACCGTGAGAATTCGCAAAGTGTCTGTTTGTGTGACTTAACGCTGATGTCTGTAATCGATCAAGCAAATTAAAAAAAAATTAAATTAAATTTGACGAGCGAATAGCAAACAGTTATGGATCTGACATCCTGCACATGACCCGTGTTTTTAAAAACATTTTTGCACGATTTGTGTTCGTTTTTATTCAATATCATAATTCATCGCTGAATCGGAAACAGTCATAAGAATGTATTTCTGCCAGAATAAATGAACACTCTTTAAATTATTGACTCGCTTTCACGATAATTATTGTGATTCATCGCTATCTGGCTATGTCAGCTAGCTAGAGTCGTTCATTCAAATGTATTCGTGGCTAAAATGGGCGGACAAGCTAAATCTTTTGATTCCCGTGTCCACCATTACGACTGACCACACCAACCTTGACTAAAGATTTACCGGACATTGACATCATTTTTACAAAAAAAAAAATACATTAAAGGGATCTAGTAAACATTGTCCAAATCAACCAAACTTACTTAAAGTTAGAAGTCAATTGGTTCTCTCATACCTCGTTGTATTCGTATTGCCAATAGAAGCATGGAACGGGTTTCCGTTTTTTCGAATTTCCCTTTCGTTATTTACGATTAAAGTGTACGTATTGTTAATTATCCACTGGAGAGTTTATAACTGTGTACAAAGTCAGTGCAATGAATGGCAATTATCACTTTGTATTTTCGCTCATAACTCGGTCATAATTAGAACATTCATTTGACGTGACATTTTCACACATTGCTTACCCATGACTTATAGTGGACATTTTATATCACAATTTCTCACAAAAATACAAATTGTATCAACCTTTCCACACTTTTTGCACATGTCAACAAAGTTACTAGATCCTTTAAAGCTTGTCATGCATGGGGATGCTACGCCGCGGTGCGCCATTTTGAGCTAGGCTGTTTTTGCGCACTGCATAACACGGAGCCACGGTGTGTAATTTCGCACCGTGTACGAGGCGTTACGATTCCAAAAAAATCTGACGGAGCGGAAGGGAATGGAAGTCTTGATATTATGATCTATATATAGATTTATATAACCATCACATTTGGTATCATTAATATGTCTTGAGAACGATGAAGATGAATTGTGTGGTAACCATGGATGTTGCGCTACGTCGCTATGCAGACGAGTTGACAAGGATTGATGAACGTACATGGGTTCTTATCTTTGAAGCAGAGTTATGACCGTAAAGCATATGTGGATTATTGCGACCATTAATTTCCTTTCCGTACAACATTTAAAAGACGACGATGCTTCAACTTTTATGAGATAACATATTTGTCCAAAGAAGCTGTCGAAAATAGGTTCGGAGGTAATACATTGCACTTCATTCTAACAAAAATATGGCCGTGGATTATTATGACATTATTCATGTATTCAATATACATCACCACTTGTGGTTGTGGTTGTGTCCGGTGGTTTCTTGCGATGGGGAATTACCGCCCAACCTGATTTGGCGACGCGTTTGTCCATACCCATCTTCATCTTTTGATCCGTTGAAAGAATGGTCAAGGACTCTATGAAATCCCCCATATATTCCACTCTCCCCCCCCCCCTCCTCCCCTATTTTTCTTCCCCTAACACCCCCCCCCCCCCCGACCCCTCTCACACCATTTTTCTCAATGTGTCTGTCATCCCTCTTCCCCCCCTCTCCCTCCCCTCTCTCTCCTCCTCTCTCATCCTATTTTCTCACTTGATCCCATATCGCTCTACCTCATCTTTCATGTGTCCTTTTCACTATCCCACCCCCTCTCTCTTTCCCCCCATTTTCTCAATTTATCCGCATCCCCTCTCCCCCCTCTCACCCCCTCCTCCCTCCCCCTCTCATCCTATTTTCCCACTTTATCCGCTATCTCTCTCCTTACTTGACCCTTCTCTTTCCCTGTTTACCTCGCTTATCCCTCCCTCCCCCCCCCCCCCCCACCCATTTTCTCAATCTGTCCGCACCATTCTTCTGCCTATTCCTCCTCATCCCTAATCTTTTTCTCACTTTAGCCCATACCTCACTTAAACCTTCTATTACTCTATTCCCCCCTACCCCAACTCTCTCCCCCATTTTTCTCAATTTATCCACCGCCCCTCTCTAACCCTCCTTCCCCCTCTCTCATCCTATGTTCTCGCTTTATCCCCTATATTTCATCTTCTCTTTCCCTATTGACCCCTTTAACCCCACCCAATCTCTCTGCACTATATGCCCCCATATCATGCAGCCTCTCCCACCTCCTCCTCCTCCTCCTCCTCCTCCTCCTCCTTCTCCTCCTCCTCCTCCTCCTCCTCCTCCTCCTCCTCCTCCTCCTCCTCCTCCTCCTCCTCCTCCTCCTCCTCCTCCTCCTCCTCCTCCTCCTCCTCCTCCTCCTCCTCCTCCTCCTCCTCCTCCTCCTCCTCCTCCTCCTCCTCCTCCTCCTCCTCCTCCTCCTCCTCCTCCTCCTCCTCCTCCTCCTCCTCCTCCTCCTCCTCCTCCTCCTCCTCCTCCTCCTCCTCCTCCACCTCCTCCTCCTCCTCCTCCTCCTCATCTTCTTCGTTTCACGTCCATGACGTCTGGCTTGTCCATGGTCACGCCACCGCATGGATCGAGCTGTGGAATAATGATGTCCACGGTATAAATGACGAATAACATCATAATCGCGTCGTCGAAGAGCTAGACGTGAGCCATCTATAGCCTGCGGTCCATCGAGGGTTCAATGACGCATTGATTATGCATCTTTGAACGGTGATGGGTTCGTGGCGACTGAAGGGGACGATATGGATTGACGAATCGCGTCGACATCATCATCGATATCATAATTGTAGTCGCGCAGGCGCGAGGATGCTTAGCCTGCGGTGTTCCACGACGCCTCGATATGTCTGTGCGAAAACAAGAGTGGCACTGAATACATACATTTTCGATGAATTACTATTATTCCACTCGTTAAATCCAATTCGAAGTCAATTCGATGATCATGTAGATTATGTTTTAGTGTATCGGCACAGTCATCATGATTGAGGTCATGCCTGTCGTCGCGCAGGGCTGCATAGCATGCGCCCTTTAACGACAAGAGTGAGGATTCAACAAATTCATTTTTTTTTTTTTTTTACGTTTTTCAAGATAATACTTATCCAAACGCGAGACTGCGTCCTGGGACTGCGTAGCCTGCGGTCCTTATCGACGCCGTGATTTGCCTGTGCGAAGACAAGAGTTAGGATAAAGACGAACATTTTCGTTAAACGTGAACAATTAAAATTGGATTGCTATCATGAAGATTATATTCTAGTGAATCATTACAGTCATCATCATCGATGTCAAGGCTGTAGTCGCGCAGGCGCGGGACTGCGTAGCCTGCGGTCATCCACGGTGACGAGCGCCGCGATATGCCTCCTGATTCCTGAGCACAGCGACATTTCTCAATGAGATGAAGGGTGAATCGATCAGATTCCGTGCATGATATGACTCTGCGAAGACGAGATCGAGGATAAAGACGCAAATGTTCGTTTAATCTCGTGTCAAGATATAATACTAATCCTAACGCGAAGTAAATTCGATGATCACGTATAGCTTATGTCATATTGGATTAGCACAGTCATCATCGTTGATGTCATGCCTGTTGTCGCGCAGGCCCGGGACTACGTAGCCTGCGGTCTTTAACGACGCCGTGCATGATATCCCGGTGCGAAGACAGGATTGGGGGATAAAGACGCACCATTTCGTTTAACCTCATATCAAGATAATACTAATCTAAACGCGAAAAACGATTTCGATTATCATGTAGATTATGTTATAGTGAATCATCACAGACATCACCATCGATGTCATGCCTGTAGTCGCCCAGGCGCGGGACTGTGTAGCCTGCGGTCATCGTCTACGAAGCGCGCCGCGCTACGCCTCCTGCACACAGCGACAAGTCTCGATGATGAGGGGTTTATCGATCAGATGGGTGAGGGCGGTATAGGAGTCTCGTCTACAACAGTGTCTGCAATCGGTGTCCAGTTTCACCTCGAAGTGTTTCGTTTTTAACCAAGGTTTTATAGATTCCCCGTGAGCATGATGGCGCGCACGATGAATTAGAAGATCAATCCAAGCAGAGAGAGATACAAAAATGTAAAAAATATTTTTAAAAGATACACAAGACAGTGTCCAAACGAAATTAAACGCGAAATTAGGTGAATCGAAGTGTTCGCCACTTCGTTGTGATCAAGTCGTTTGAGCGGGGGAAAAAACAAAACAAAACAGACATGATCATGATGATAAGCTAGAGGAGCTATCGGTTTTCGTTTGTGTATATTGATCAATATTATTGCCAGGATATCTGGCGGCTTCGCAATTTTTTGTTCCGTGTAGTATTTCTTCAAATTCCTTTAACGCAGATAATGATAAAACAATAAGATATTACTACCTATATGGGCATTTAAAGGGATAGTTGAGTTCTGGTAAAGAAAGTACAGTTTTGGTCAAACTGAATTTTAGTAACCAAAACCTGCACCATTACATTACAAACTAATAGTTATAACTCCACCATGCTCGAAAGGAATATAAAATTACAAATGACTAAGTAAAAAGCCTGTTATCATTCAAAAAGAGCCGTTAAAACTCAAGAGGGCGCTCTCTAAACACTCATCGGTTTCAACCATTTTAAATCAAATATTTTGCATGTGGTGTTTTGTTGAAATAGTGATTAGATAGAGAGATAATCAACAACTATTAAAACACCTCTTTTGTAAACTTTTTAAAAGAGGAAGCATTTTTTATTTTTTTTTAACGGCTGGTTCAAAATTCTCGAATAAATGTGGGGCCCCACAATTATTACAAATGGTTATGTTTTTGGATATTTCAGCCATTTCTGAACCGATTTTGATCAAATAAAGTTTGTTCTGTCATTAAAATGGTATGCTCTTTCGAATTTGATACTCAGTTTTTTATTATCTCACCAACAAAATTATTTTGTGTAGCGCCCTCTATACCAAAACTCAACTATCCCTTTAAAGATCATCATGCGTGGGTCGCCGCGGATCGCCGTATTGAACTAGGCTAGTCGTGTGCGCAAGGCGTTCGCAATATGGCAACGTAATATGTTAATAAGATACACATTACTATCTAGAAGAGATCGAGAAGGGTGGAGGCCTTGGGGCGTGGTGGGTGGCAAGATTGGTAGTGCACGCACCCTCCTAATCGTGAGGTCCCGAGTTCGAAACCCACACTATGTCAATATCGTCGTCCTCCAATCGCATGTAAATAATGATATCATTGTAAGATTCTTCTGAATGATGTGTGAATTTCATTTCAAACATTGTGAAAGCTCCAAGTTATTTTGTTTTTATTTGACAAAGCTAATGGATCACTTTTACTCTCAACGAAAACCTTCCCTTGTTTAATGTAATTAGGCGAGTCACGTATATCGAGGCGCCGTCTCTGCCCCTCGCCACACAGTCATCCACGGCGGCGTCGCCGTAATATGGAGGACAAGTATCGGCTAGTGGCGGCGATTGACACTCGAACCCGGTCGATTCCTCGAGGTGTCAGCCCGATAATGATTCGGTCGATGAATCAAGACGGCGCATCGCGACTAAATAGCTGTGTACGTGACGTGACAGGGAGGTTAAAGGGATCTACCATATGTCAAAAAAAAAAATACAAACGGACTTTCTGCAACGATAACTTTAAAGATAGTAGATCAATCATAATGCTATTTCAGGGTATGAAACTATAACTTATTACCTACATCTTGCAGAAAACCCTATTCGATTTACTTCAGTGGTCATGGAGAATGGGGATCTTGGTAAATCATGTCAGATGGAGACGCGTTGCCCGTTGTGTTCATGCCATACAAATACGAAGTTGTTCATTGTGTTCTCGCACAAAAATATATTTTGAGAAAGTGACTGCTTGTTTCCTTTCATTTTCAACTAACGAAATAAATAATGAATGAAATGAAGTAAAAGGGAATCATATTTCTGAGTTTTGCAGACATTGGTAAGGTGTGAAAATGAATGATTAAATAGAGAAATTAAATCATTAACTCATGGAAGACTTGACTTGAGCTCTTCCTCCTTTATGGCTTTCTCTTATCTGTTTTTTTTTCCTGAGAGATCAATACATCTTTCAACAACAAAACCTCACACGAGTACACACCATTGATATAAAGGTATGCACAGAATTTGAATTAATTTGTTAGTTGAGCAAAATATTTCCATTCATATGGGTGCCAAGAGCATCCAAGTGTCAAACTTGGAAGAAACGGGCCAATCACATGATTTACAAAGATCCCCATTCTCCATGACCACTGAAGCAAATCGAATAGGAAAATCTGCAAAATGTAGGTAATAAGTTATAGTTTCATACCCTGAAATAGAATTATGATTGATCTACTATCTTCAGAGTTATCGTTGCAGAGAGTCCGATTGTAATTTTTTGGGGGGACATACGGTAGTAAAGTTGTCGCATGTGCAAACAAAATAAAGAAGTGTTGATAAACTACTGTATGTAATATGACAGAGTGATGTGTGAAAATGTTATGTTAAATGGATGTTAGTTAAAAGTGAACGTTAAAAGTGAACGTTAGGAATGAAAAACGTCGCATTTTAAAAACGTCGCATCAATATGTACCGTAAATGTATGATTGCTAAAAATAGTTCTAAGGAAATATATATAGTAGGCTAGTAGCGACATCATTATGCTTTAAGAAAACAACACAACCAAATACCGACCAAAAAAATGTTTGCACGAAGAAAAAAAAAATCGAATTATTGCCTCGGCGTCCATAATTGTGATAGCCAGTTTTCTTTACCATGGTATACCTTCGGGAAATAACAGTGTCGATGCGGATGACACATTATTAGAAGTGGATGCGACGAGGCATGAAATATCATCGACGAAAGCGAAGACGCTCTCCAAATTGGACGGTCTTTGGCAAATGTGTGGTGCTTTTGTAGGACTTTTGTAGACAGATACAAGATGGATACAGTAGTTGGATATGTACAGATTGCTAGACATGTTGGCGTTGAAACACAGATTTACATACAGTATGAATATCCAGGACGGCGAGTTGGGGGGGGGGGGGGGGCAAATTTTCCTATGACATGTATGAAGGGCGGCCTGTGCTCCCCCCCCCCCCCCCCCCCCAAAAAAAAAAGTTCCCGGGGGGGGGGGGGGGGGGGGAGAACGTCCCTTACCCATCCAAACCTCTTTCACTGAGTTTAGCTAGTCAGCCAGATAGCCAGCAAGTCTGTCCCATATTAAAACCTAACACCGAATATGGGTGAATCGATCCACTCCACCGTGACAGAGCATATAATGATGAGTCAACTGACATATCCGCCACTGATCACCATATTATTAGTTGGATAAGGTTTCCGTGTACGCTATGTGAGTGTGGCCAGAAGATATGCCTTATATCCGCCATCTTGCTTCACCCATGTCGACTTTCCGTCTGTCCCCCAAACTAGTACTGCATGTAAATCGACCAATCGATCTAATAACGGGTGCAATGGCATACGGTTAACTAATCGATCTGCAGGTTTCGCGGATGAGACGAATCGGGATGAAGCAGTCTTTTGCTTTGGCCGCCATCTTGGCTCACCTATTTCAGCCTCCTGCCTGTCATGTAAACCTGCATGAAAAATCGTTCGGACAATTCGACCATTCAATCTTGGCAGCATAATCATGTATGCAATGGCACATATGATCACCGATCTACATGTTTGGAGAATGAGACTTACAATTCGGATTGGGGTGAAGCAGTAACTTTTGCTTTGGCCGCCATCTTGGTTCACCCATTTCAGCACCCTGCCTTCCTCCAAACCTACGTGTAATACTTGCAAGGACAAATCGACCATTCAATATTGGCAGCATAATCATGGGTGCAATGGCACACGATTCACTGATCTACATGTTTCGCGGATGCAGTAGCAGTAGCTTTAGCATTGGCCGCCATCTTGGGTCACCCATGTAGTCCGCCAGTCTGCTATAAACCCAACACCGTGAAGAGGATGAGAAACACCATTCCACTGTGACAGAGAATTCCATAATGATTCAACTGTTGGCGCCGACTATTCACTGATCTCTGTAATATAGGTGGATGAGGTTCCAACAATTATGCGCGTGTAGCCCATCTAATTAATGCATTCATCATGCATCATGGCAATAGTCGCCATATTGGTTTCACCTATCTATATACCCCCAAAGCTTCCAAGCAGTATGGCCCCTAAACCAAATACCATGATAAAAATAATTCTGCTTTGCTTCGAGATGAATACAAATATGATGAAAGAAACTTAACAATCGAGTAAGAAAAGGTGCAAGGTTTGTTTTAGAATGTCAACATTTACATGTGGATATTCTATTCAAAAGGTAGACATTGGTATTTGGTTGTATCAATTTACCACCACGCTAAAATTAGCCTTTAACAAGGCTTCGTGTCTCAAGCAAGCAATGGCTGCGCTGCATGCAGGATCAGGAACGACTGAACGCCTGATGGAGGCTATCTGGCGAGTGATGAATTCATGTGCGATCCACTCGGCAAATGATTGTGCAGGGTAGTCGCACTGTCCAGTCGTTCCTGCATAATGCATACTATACCGTGCATTCAACTCAGCTCAGACGAGACATGCCTTGTCAAGAGGCTACGCTAAAATGACAATTTCGATCAGTCGCGGTGATATTATATCAGACGACAGTTTGTATCTGTTTACCAGAGACACGCGCGCTCTCGATATAGTCCCTAATGTGACCATCACTGTCATTTGCTAGACCATCTCGCCAAGTTGTAAAAGGAGGCTACAGACGTATTTCATACTCTCAGTGGTATCGAACAAGTTAATATCGAGTTGGAAAGTGATCATATATATACATCGGAATGTCACCAAATTGAATCAAATAAAGTCGTTTAAACATGTTAAATATAGGTTTAAGTGAC
This sequence comes from Echinarachnius parma, assembly GCA_037951105.1. Lineage (NCBI taxonomy): Eukaryota > Metazoa > Echinodermata > Echinoidea > Clypeasteroida > Echinarachniidae > Echinarachnius > Echinarachnius parma. The sequence goes on from JBAMJV010006021.1 coordinate 13,931, forward strand.
TGAGGAGCTTCCGTAGTCTGGACAATAGACTACAAAATACAAATGTATAATATATTATAGTCGTACTCTTGTTTTCAAGAGGGGATGGGTGGTGCAACATACTAAATGGGGAGGGGGAGGGGGTAGTTTCCGACTTTTAATTTCAAATCAATACCAAACTTGAAGGTTGCGATTAATCGCATGTCAGAAAATGCGCCTAAATGCGCAAATCTCCATGATTGGCTCAAGTGCGTGTGTTTTCTGACTTGTGATCAATATTGCAACCCTGTATGCAACAATCCACGATTTATACATAAAACAACGGCCTACAGTTTCTAAAATAATTTAAGGCTATGCTAAAGATCAGAAGTAGCTATAAAATGAACAAGTAGGCCTGTCAGTAGGCAATTTCCCACTCATCACCTTTTTAAAACTTTAAACATTTGGCATTGTTATTGTTTAATGTGTACATTTTAATATTGTGTTTTTAGGTTTTATGTAACAAATGTGCAATTCAGCCTTTGGCTGCTAGTCATTTGAATTATTAAACTCTTTTTGAACTTGAACTTAACCATATATATAATAGACGTAGTGGTATATAAATTATTACTGTAAGAGGAAACATATCCAGTTGAGAAAAATCTCCAGGGGATCATGAACATTTGGCGGGTCGCGTGCCAGGCATCACCCATGCACCCCTTGGGTTCCCTTTGTACACCCCTTCTGGCCCTTAGATATGTAACATACACCAATATAAATACACCTGTTCCGGCGTCATGATGTGCTTTAAATATCCAATATAAACCGAACACAAAAAGTATCTTCACCCCTATTAAAGCAATTGCCCATAATTTCATAACCAATAATTGTTTCAAGATTTCATCTTGCCCCAATATTGGTACACTGGTCCTGTACAGTATGTGTGAAAATCATAGATATTCATCACTTAATGGCTGAATGAGCACAGATTAAAGAAAAAATGGCCCAATTCAAAAGTCACAAGGTATTGCGCGTGCCTGTACATTGTTGTGAATCCGCACATGTGGCGGAATGCATTGATCGATCATGGCTTATGAAACAATGCTGTTTGATATTCTATTAATTTTGATTTTTTGATGGCACATGTGGTAAAATGCATTAATTGCAATTGTAAAACAGTGCATTTTTAAATTTCCAACTCACAATAATTTGTAATGATGATAATACTTTTGCGAATTTTGAAATATGACTATTTCTTCTGTAATGTGTGCTCACTCAACCATGGATTAATTGTTACCTCTTATTTTTACACATTGTTTTCCTAACTACCATATGGATATATTGGCAAGACGAAATCTTGAAACGATTCTTGGTTACTTTTGAAGTTACTTTTTGTGTTCGGTTTATAAACAGTCCACAAAATAAACGTCGGGGTATAGCGTCCGTGCGACGTCCGGGTTTAGGTTATACCAGATAAGGTTATATACCCTCTTTATTATAGGCTGTCTGTCCTGTCCCAAAACAACCTCCCCCCCCCCCCCCCCCCCCCCCCCCCCCCCCTCCACATGCACCTTCATTATACACCCCTCCCCTGTCTTGCTGATGGGCAATTGGTTAATAATTGCTTATCTTTTACCTCAATTTTGTTTTATTTAAATAAGAAATAGGAATTGACCGACGCGTACAAAGGTTAGCTTACCATGTCGTTCACTTTCAGCTTCAAATAAATTCGTGAGGATGGCAATGTCAAGGTAAATTTGCTGTAAGAAAACACTGAACTTGGAAACATATATATACTCGACAGTCGACACTTAATCAGCTAATGGGGAATATTTGCTACGGGGTGTATAGCCTGATAAATTGAATAATTGTTTTTTTGTCCCCCTTTTTTTGCATTTTGGAATTGAATACAATTTTGACCGTAGGCTACGAATTATGCATTTTCTGACTTCCCGCGTTAAAGATAATGTTGAATCAAAAGGCGTCCTTGCGAACTTAGCGGTCATGCTAAGCATTACCTTGAACGGTATCAATACGATTGAAAATCCTGTGAAATTAAAGGCGTCCATGCCAACTAGCGGTCATGTTCACGTTAATGTGAATGTTATCGATACGATATATCAGGTTGTTTTGTTTCAGGACGGTGTTGACAATTGGCGCCAATCCAAAGTGAAAGACGATCGTGTCGGTTGTCTCAATCACCTTAAAATTTAAAGAAATCAACTGCAGCGTCCCTGAACTAATTGGCAGTATTAACCTTGACTTTCTTACCCCGGACAAGATTTCGCGCGACATTAGTGGCGTAGCTACCGGGGGGCATGGGGGGCACGAGCCCCCCCCCCCCCCCAAAAAAAAAAAATATATATATATATAAACGAAAGGTGAACTAATACATACAGCTTTGGTTTCTTCCAATATTTAAATAATGCAAGGAATAATCATAAATGATTGAGAAGGAAGAATAGTAGGCGGAAGGAAGAATATATATATATATATGGTCGTGTGTCATGAACTCGCCTCCAAATAGGGTGGAGCCGTTACATTTTTGGGATTTTTTTGGTGCATTTTACTTCATATTTTCAAAACCGAAAATCCCATCTGAACAAATTTGGTATCATTTGAAAGGGCTATCAAAATGCTATCATTCTGCAAAGTTTCAAAGGTATACCTCTATTTAAGATCGAGATACAGCCGTTTGAAGGTTTAAGCCGGAGGGTGGAGCAGGAAGCGGCGCCGCAGGAAGCGGCGCCCGTGTACAAAGTCTATGGGGAAATGACTCTCAAAGCGCAATTTTTCTTAAAACGTTAATAACTTTGTCAAAACTACATGTATAACTTCAATTTTGGTATCAAATGAAAGCTTACATATTGAACTTTAATGTCAAATGATTGAAAAGTGTCTTTGCCAAATAATTGTTTTATTAAATCAACACAAACAAAGAAAATTGGGGGTTTCCTGTACAGACTCTATGGGGGCACAATCTTGACCGATAAATTTTGTGAATTCTTGGTAAAAACGTTAATATCTTGAAAAATAAAAGGTTTCAGAATACAAATTTGGTATAAAATTGAAGCTTACTTATCAAACTGTATTATGGCTCATCATATTTAGGCTTTACTCTATATTCCATTCATCTAGTGACTCCTACTTAGTGAAAATTATTGATTATTAAAAATAAAAAAATTCATGAAGTATGAATGAAAAAATTTCCTGTAAAATAATAATTTACCCCATACAAATTACAATATTATATTGCTGTAAAGGTCTAAGTCTGCTCTGCAAGAAAACATTATAATTTCTTGTCTAGAGCTACTTTAGAAAAAGTTATCAGGAAATTATTGACCTCTAAAACTGTAAACAAAATTTCATGTTTTGGTCAATATGAACAATTAACTGTACACCCAGTGTTATTTCTGAGTGCATATTTGGGTTCCTTGGGTAATTTCCTTTCAGAAAATGTATAGTTTCGATAGGGTAGGGGGTCTTCCTCAGAAAATATTGGCTCTCAACTGTAACATTGTCCCGCAGAAGCCCAAAATGGCATGTAACGCAAAAGGAGGCGACCTCACGACGCATGACCATATATAATATTTTTTGACGAAAACGATACCAAAAAAACATAAGAGGAAAATCTGCGAAAAAAATAAAGAAATACATAAGGTGTATCCCCCTTAAAATTCGCCCCCCCCCCCCCCCCCCACCCACCCTACTCAGTCCGACCACGCTACGCCACTGCATCTAAAGATGGCTGTACTTTGCCTCAACTTGGCAGTATCACCCTTGACTTTCTTACCCCGGACAAGATTTCGTGCGACACCCTCTCTCATAAAACAAAATAATAGTGAAATACTTGCCATGCCGTCGCGTGCCGCGGTCAAGGGTCAGAATATCTCATTATTGCATTATACGACACGGGACCGTCGAAAACACTGCTTTTTATAATAATTATTGCCTCACAAGCTTCTTTTTTTTCTCTCTTTTTTTTTTAGATCGCCATAACTGGGGAGTGTTATGTTATTTATAGACATGAAGTTACTTATAACTGAAGGTTACTGTAACCTGAAACATATCTATATCGCTTCCTTATTGCATTCCTTTGAAATCATGTTACTCAGAAATCGCTGATCGTGAAGAGCAATTGTTTTTGTTTTACTATACGGTACTACTGCTGCTTATTTCAATCAAAATTATTTTCAATCCTAAATTTATATATATTTGTTTGGGCATTGATATCACACGTTAGACATGCGTTGTTCAGGATTTCAGACAATTCTAGTATCAATTATCGACAAAGTATATCTTAAAAACAAGATCTTTCAAAGTAACGCAAGTTTATTGTTTATGGTTATTAATATTTCGCGTGTCAACCGATATTTCGCTGATTTCCGTGCGAGTGCCTATCTAGCTGTATCGCAAAGAGGTTAAATTACGTTACCTATATGAAATAAATGGTAGAAATTGTATCAAATTTATCTCAAGATACCCCTTATAAGTCCACCAATGTGACCTCGAGGTCAAGAGTGACGTCATTACGTCGTCGCCATTTCCGGTTTTCACACACAGTGTGATGTGATAACATGGAAGATTAATGTGATCGGGCGATCAAGCTGTGTTCTCCAGATAAGATCGATCGACATGACATCCGGGACACTGTTGAGCACTGCTGAGTGACCCAGGTCAAGTTAATATACCACCCTACCATGATCCTATCTTGAGTCTTATGCACTCCGCCCCACCCCCTCTCTGGTAGCAACTTGTATACGTGGGGAGTTTGTCGTTGGTGATGTCACACTCACAGTCATTTGTTATTATATAGTAATGGTTTTAAAGTTGCCCTTCGTCATGGGATTTTGGTATTGGGATGGGGAACTGGATGAGTGTATTATGGTAATTTGCTGGCTTGCCTGACATTGTTTAGAACTGTTGCCCATGGCAGTGAATAGCTGTGACGTCACATTTCGGCACTCCATTTTAAAACAAAAATCTTAAATGTTTTTATACAAAATGTATTGGGAGTTACCCACAATTTTGCCAGAGTGCGTTGCCAATTAATTATATATATAATACTAGAAGGCCGACAAAGTCAGCATACCCACGCCTCCCATTAGCCCTGTTCTACCCCTTCGTCGGCCTCAACCCTGTTTTGCTTACCGATGCATCCTAAAAACATAGTGATCAACCGTTGAACAGAATCCCCCACAACTCCAGGCATAGTAAACTATGCTGACTGGGTATGCCTGCAGGGAGGGCTTGAAAATGCCGACATCTGTCCAATTTATTGGCGATAAATGTAACATAAATCATGAATTCAAACAAAATAAACTATTACAAACAATAACAGATACCTTATCTTCCTGATTCTGCAAACTTTTATGTCCATTTCTCTTGCATAAATATGATTTTAGATCTTTTCATGACAGCTATCTGCCGATTCGCACGTGTTTTTACTAGCTGCCTGTGTAGTATAGATATGCCTAATATTTATGCATTGCAATATGCACAACACATTACATGCGGGTGTGTACTATGTGTAAGTACATCTATTGGCATGGCGTGTGCGCCACGTTGTTTTCTTGAAATGATTTGAGACGGGAGAGACGAGGAGAGACTAGTGTGAGAAGGGAGAGGAGAAGAGAGACTGTGTGTGTGTGATAAGTACATTAGTGCGTGTGTGCCATCGCGATCGCACGGAGCACAAATAGAAATGCATAGACGGTAGTGCATTATCGGATTTCCCAAAATCCGTAACATTTCAGCGCCATTCCGTACTCCCGTAATTGTTGTCAATTTCCGTACCAATAAATACATACTCAAACTTCAAGGTTCCACAGAATTTGCAGGGGTCAACCAATCATCACCAAAATCTAATCGATTCTTCCATGTCACTATCCAAACATTCCCTGAAAATTTGGTGCAAATCCGTTCACCCGTTCTCTAGTTATCTTGTACACAAACAAACAAACAAAAAAACAAAAAAAAAAAAAAACAAACAAACAAACAAACAAACATACATACGGAACCCTTTACATAACCCCCTGCCGATTTCATCGGCGTGGGTAATAAATAAACTTTAAGTCAATTCAAAAGACTATTAAAGAAACAATTATTTGTCGATATTAGTAATTGACTGTCAAATGATGTGTCATTACATGAAAATGTTTCCTAATTGTAATTTAATTTTTTTTTTTTTTTTTTTGTGTTTTTTTTCTTTCTTAAATACATTTTTTTCTCTTACTTTAATGAATGTTTCTTTTTTATTGTCAATATTCTACAGTATATGCTTTAAAATGAATGCAAGGGATCATTTTTACAAGCCTTTATCATGTGCTTTTTTATGATTGCCCCACTTTTGTTTTGTTTATTCATTTAATTGTAACCAATCATGTTAATCAAGTGGAAATAAATTGAAATTGAATTTGAAATTTGATTCACTCATATTTCTTGATCGATCGTGCTCAGACTATTCAGAGACTATTTAGTGCCTTAAAGTGCAAACAATGAGTTTTCTTTTGATTCTGAAAAAAAAAAAAAAAAAAATTAGCATGGTAGCTCTGAAACCGGGTACATGACCTCGTGTACTTCAACACAAGTCCCCCTTCTCTGTTTAATTCAATTATCCAGACAGATTACTAAAATCATAAGGTTGTATTAATTCCAAATTGTTCCAACTTCCTGTTATCAAATTGTTCTTCTTTTAAATTATCCCTTCATCATTTAGTTTGTAATAATCTTTGTCTGGACCCATCTCCTGTCCTTTTGAGAAAAGCAGAACTATTGCCTCAACATCATTGATCAACATAAAAGTGCGCTCTACGATCACTCACATTCCAATAGACCATCAACTTGTGGTGAAATTCGCAAACATTTCATTAAACTATAATAATCTACCCTCCGGCTTCGCAATATTGATTACTTCGTGTTTTTTTGTGTGACCTTTCATATTTTGTAAATATATTTTTGTATTTTTCTATACTGTTTCTTTATAAAGAGAGAAAAAAAATCGAACTTTCGTGAACTGGCACGCGAGCCCTATGAATGCACCACGCGAATGGCGAACGACCGAGCTGAAAGCGAAACTGTAACATCGTCAAAAGATTCCAAATCTATTGTCGTCTGCGTTTTATTCAGAATTCTTCCTTTTATTATATAGCAAAGCCATCACAATAATTAGTGATTCACTCCAAAATGTCTTCTTTTTTTTATTACCGCTCGTGGTTGTTTGGTACCCATTGTATGATTCGAAAGACGTTAGTACGGAGGAGTTATCAATAGACACAGAAGAAGAGTATCATCTCATTTCAAATTTGAAGAGGATCGGTGGTTTGGTTTGTGTTTGATTGATTAGTACATCGATTGAGTCAAGTTTTACAACCTGTAAACTTGCGGTTCTTTCGGTATCCTTCAAAGATTTTCAACAAAACATGTTTCAACTAAAACGATTCATAAGAGCAAAAGGGGGTATAAATTTAGAAATCATGATAGGATATTAGTTTGTTTTATGTTCCACTGATCAGATGCTTTTTGAAATCGACTTTAGTCAGGTTATATACAAGTTGTAAGCTGCGGTTTGTTGGAAAGTACAAGTTAACTGCAGTTCACTATTAGTTACCCATTGCCACGCGCCAAACGCTCGACAAGACATAATGGTTGAATTTTTCTCTTTGGCAACACGGTTTGAATAAAGGGGAAGTTGTGGTCCCATCTCAAAAGAAGATTATTACTTTTAACCTCTTTTAAACTTGTCTTTAAATAATAGATATATAAGATATATATTGAGGAGAATTGTGGTTTTATCAAAAGTCGCTAATTGTAATTCCGACAACCTTAATTGGCGTGATCGTACTTTTATATTCTTCGATGTGGTAACAAGTAAAAACTGTATTACTTTTATAAGATTTTAGTAATTCGATTTTGATCGGGAGCGTGCTTAGTCCCTAAAAACACAATTACACACACAAAACAAATGAACACTTGCATATAAACTGAAAACAAATTTCCACAAACTTACACAAACTAAACACAGAAAGAAACACAAACTTACCTACTATTACTTTTACACTTGTGTTCTAACATACGTGAACACCAAAACAGTCACACACATACATTCATACACGACCACATGCACACACACACACACACACACACACACACACACACACACACACACACACACACACACACACACACACACACACACACACACACACACACACACACACACACACACACACACACACACACACACGCACACGCACACACACACACACACACACAAACACAAACGAAACAAACAAACACAAACAAGCAAATACCCAAACAATTACACACGCACATACAAGTATGTATACACACAATCAATCACGCACGCAATAATACACACACTCAAAGTGACACACAAACAAACATCACAAACATATGCTCACATTCCGACACACAAACACAAACCTTTCGGAACAATAACAAAAACACACACGCGCGTGTCATTAATATAACTATGTATTATGGTTGGATCGACTTTTCTCACTTCCAGATAGTGCATCATGTTTGGTCTATAAACCTTGAACTTGGAATGACTTGGAGCGGATAATGACGCCCGTCAAAGCTTGTTATTTGTGTGGTGTATTTAATTTCTGGCTGTGGTGACATTAAATTTAGTCAAACCCCACAAAAAAAAGGTATTCTCCCTCTCTCTAATACCTCTTCCACTTCGCCCCTAACCATCAATCCCCTCGTTAGGATCAGATATGGTTACCAAGGAGGGCGAGGGGGGCAGTATCGTACCCCCTGTTCAAGATATAGGTACTCTTGCTCCCCCTCCCCCCTCCCCTCTCTCTTTCCCCTCTTCCCACTGACCATGCCTCTGTTGGGCGAAAACTTGAAGAAACACATAACAATAATTTTATTTTAGTCCAGGGTTATCCCTCCTGCAACTTGGCTCACTACTCGCCCCCAACCCCCCTCCACCTAATGTAAATCGACCTTGGTCATTTACTTGGTCATTGTGATGATGTTAGGAGGAGGAGGGGTAGGAGGAGGAGGGGAGCTTTCGCGTGCGCATTTCATCGCCACAGGGGCAATTCCTCTCACCCCATTATAAGTTTCAATGGTTTTCTTTAAAAAAACAAATCTGTTCATATTTTGCCACCAATTCTCCCCCCTCTGACGCGCCAATTTACCCACTAACCTTTTCTCAAATTTGTGCTTCTTTGGTGGCGCGGTCTTTGGGTATTTGTATTGAGTGGAAATTGGAGAATGGGTATTATGATGTGGGTATGGTTTAGGGTCTTTATCGTGGGTATTATGTTATGGTGTATAGTGAAGTTTATAAGGTCTTTCATGCGCCTTTGACCCTTGACCTCACGCGGCGGGGTTAGGTTTATTCTTCTTCCTGCACCTGTCTGTGGGTTCGATAACACTTTAGATTATCTCAGCTATATACCCCTCCTCCTCCTCCCTTATTCTCCTACATAAATTTAGTTGCAGGTTCACTACGAGTTCAGTTTTTTAAAATAGGTAAGGATAGATGTGGAAATAAAGAAGAGGTGAATCAAGTACAGAGAGTGTGGGGAAAAGGGGAGGAGGGAGAGGGGGTAGAGAGAGAGAGGGTGAGGGGGGTAGGGGACGAGTAGGAGGAGGAGGAGGAGGCGCAGGAAAAGAGAATGAGGTTTGGGAGGGGATGGAGGAGGGAGGGTGAGGAAGTGGAGGAAAAGGAGGGGAGAGGAGGAGGAGGGGAGGAGGAGAAGAGAAGGTGGATGAGAGGGAGTGCAGGATATGAGGAAGAGAAGGGGGAGGAGAAGGAAGAAAGGCGAAAATTGAAATATTAAGTGGAGAGAGATAAGGAAAGGAGAACAGAAAAGAGGAAAAGTAAAGAGTGGAGGGATGGTGTCGAATAATGTGTTTTATTTTCACAGCAATCTCTTCGCTATACATGTATTTCACTTCAAACTTCGAGTACCCGCAATATTTTATTCTTATTCCGAACTGTTTTACCGATTTCCAATAACATAAAGATTTACCTCCTGCTCCCTCATCTATAAAGTTTCATGGTCGAAATCAAAGTACCTCCCCAGACAGTGGTCCAGTCACGCGTCATGAATATTCATGACCTACCCGTACAACCTATAGCATTTCTATGATTTTGCAAACAGTATTTCAATCGTATTTCCAGAGGGAGTACGCGAATAGTAATTACTCTCCCGAGGTCACCGTGTGCACTCAACAGGGAGTGTTTCAGAACCGAAAAGTGACCTCGCAATATTTATTCAAGTGGCCCACATCTGCCGCCCCCCCCCCCCCCCCCCCCCCCCCGCTGACCCTCACCCCCTATACCACTCCAACCCCTCTCCCCTGTCCCATCTCCCCCCCTCTTTTCCCCTCCCCCTTTTTGCCGCCCCTCTTCCTTCTCCAACTACCCTTCCTCTCCCCCCCCCCCACTCCCCACTCACGCCCTCCCCCCCCCCCCTCCCCTCCCCCTCTCTCTGTCTCTCTTTGTATACATTTATCTTATCTTTCCAATCGTATTTTATTCTCCTTTTTAAAGTATTTTTTTTATAAACATACGAGTAAATAGAAAATCCACATCTGCCGCCTAAAATAAGAATTCAAGAGCCTTTTGAATTCGCAAGTCGCGCGACATGCGGCACACGTACGCGCGAAGGAGAAACAATGACATAAATATCCGCAGCCTTGAGTCAAGAATACTTGTGGAGCTTCAGCCCATCATATAAAGCACTCTGCTCTCACAAACATACGTGGATAAAAGAAATAAAAGCTAGCGCATTTTCTCTATAAAATGAGCTCTAGACACTTGTCTGAGTTCGAAACTTGAGTGTGCCAATCGTATTTGTTTCCTTCAGCAAGAAAGTTTTGCTGCTCTCGACTCATGTTTATTACCGGTTACCCGGAAGGATCGAACGTGGTTCCATAGCACTATGTGCATCTAAGAGTAAGAGTTGCCTGGATGGAATGCTCCCCAGGGAGTGGAAGATGTGCTGGATTGATCATTGTACTGTGTATCCAATGACCCACCATTATTTTCAATATCATGATTATATCATCCACCTGCCTAATTATTCGAGCATTTGTAAAACATCAAATCCACAGATAAACATGCATTGTCGCATGTTTATGCAGTGGTGAAGGGGGGGGGGGGGGGGGGGGCTCATGTTTTTTTTTTATATGAGGGGGCACATGCTTTTGCAAACCGAAGAAGAAAAGGGAAAGGGGGAGTTTTCACATGTTTAAGTCACACAAATTGATTAGATTTACCTACAAATGACATGATTTTGACAGAGAATGACTATTTTACCCATGATAAAATGGCCGATAATTATACTTATTAGGGTCAATTCACTTCGTTGAGTTCTGTTTTCTACAAGTAGGATTTTTGTTGGTTGGTGGCCCCCTGGGGAGGGGGGGGGGGGTACCAACATTTTGTTTCTTGTTTGGGAGATGACACTGCTGTGCTCCCAGGCTCCCTCTTAGCTACGCGCCTGTGTTTATGGAACTTTGAGAGTTGAGAGGACTTGGTTGTAAATCATTTTATTTCGATTATATCGGAAGGGGGCTGGAGGCGTGACTGGGAAGTCACATAGGGTAACACGCTGTGATCGATACCTCCCCGGCTTCTTCCATAGCGATTTTCCGAGAAATTCGAGAGGGTCGCAGCTGCACTATATAATATAACCTGAAAGTTTCTCGAGTACTCATGTTACTGTGCGGTATTCTGTCACTAGATGGCGCTAGACCAGAATCCCCAGGGCCCCGTTGCAGAAAGAGATGCAATCAATTGTAAGTTGCAATTGATTGCAGTCGGTAAATTTGCACATTTGAACCAATCAGATCTACGCATTTAGTCACATGATCTGACTTACAATCGATTGTAACTTACAATCAATTGTATCTCTTTCTGTCGCACAAAATGTCAGAAGTTTTTTCAGACTAATATCATGTCATGATTATGAAGACTCTTATTTTGTCTTTGAAAATAATCACAAAAAACAAGACATACTTTCCATTCGCCATAGTGACATAAAATTATAAAGCCTTCGTCTTTGCAAAAAGAAATTCGTTGCTTTACAAATGTCAACAGTCCACCTCGTGTTATGAAACTCAGTAGATTATAGGAAGGTCGTCTACTAAATATGTTGAGTCTCGAGAGCAAACCACACAGCTAGTGCCTACCGTATAACATGCCGTATGGAATGTATTTTCCGTATTATATTCAATGTCCTCGTAACGAATATTTAACCAATTTCTATTAGATTACATAAGCAGTGATACAAATAGAACTATCATCTCGACGATAGCTGAGCCGGTAGGCATCAAGGGTTGGGTTTAATTCAGGGCCCTGTTTCATAATACTAAGTTTAGCCATTGTTTTAATTGACCAATTGTGGTTACTACCATGGCAACAGCTCCAATGCTCCATGCTGATTGGCTGTTGACCTACTAGTTACAATAATCGCACTTTTACCCTGTTTACAACTATTTGAAAAGTTTTATGAAACGGGGTCCAAGATTGCTATAAAAGGCTCTTGGCTCGAGAGCTCACGTTCGCGATCATGTCCATCCAGGCCAGCCTACATTTGGAACCAATTACGCGAATCAGTCGACAAGCGATGGTTCTACAAATCGGATCCGATCGGACCAAGTCGTATCATTTTCGCAGCTGTGTGATATAACCCTGACTATCACATGCCAATCATAATGATCATAACCTTAGTTATGAAATATACTTTTCCGCTCTCTTCTTCCACTTTGCATTATAGCCTTTTTGGCGAAACCTTCCTATTCCCAGGGCATCATTAATGTCTTGTTTAATTACCCCTTTTTGTCATACTTAGCGCAAATGAATGTTCCCGCCAATTATTGTGAATAGCAATGAACAGTTATAATTTCCTTTAGTCGAAGGATCGTGAGATTAAAAACAGTTAAGGTTACCGAGATATAATGATGGTTAAGAAATGCGAAACAAAGCAAAACAGAGAGAATATGGAGATGTTGAGAATTATGATGATGATGGAGATGATGGTGGTGATGGTGATGCTGCTGCTGATGACATGATGATAATACACAGAAGTGTGTGAAGATGCGGGAATGAAGTCGGTTAGACTTAGAGAAGGATAAAGGGTAAGAGGAAACAGACGACTAAGTGAGGCAAGAATGATGATGATCAGAACAGGACCACGACGACGACGACGATAATGATGATGAATTCAGCGAAAAAATTAATATTTTTATTTCGGGGGCTCCATTTTCGGGGGCTACTTTTCCAACTTTCGGGGGCTACAAATATCCGGGCTCTTTTTCGACTTTCAGGGGCTACTAATAAGCTATAATGCTGTAAGTGATCATTTTATAAGCATTTGATCACAATCCAAAAAAAAAAAAAAAAATTTTCGGGGGCAAATTTTTTTTTTTTCGGGGCGAATTTGGGCATTTCGGGGGCGAATTCGCCCGCCGCCCCCGTGTATTATGATGCAGCTACTTATGCTGCTGATGATAATGATGTTCTACAATTGGAGTCATACTACGGTTCTAACCATACAATCTCAATCGATAGCTGTAAATTGCACTGGAGCGTCATTCCCGGACCCTCGACCTCCGTAAATCATATTTACCGCAAATCAATTTTTCATGCCGCGATGATTATACAGACATGTCAGACATGCAACGTTTTTATTTATAGTGCTACCGGTGAAATCAAATTCATTTTTACTAATATTTGTCCCACTTGGTTTGGTCGTTAGGGTAATGGCGGATGGCTGCTGACATGCGATTGCCACTAACTTTGTTATGGGTGGGCTCATTCGGTAGAATATACCCCGTTAGATGTCGAGGTTCGTTGGTTTTCTTGGGCTGCAGCTCTTTTCCTGGTTCATCGCTGTTCTCTATATATATCTAACTTGTTGCAGGGAAAACGTTCTGAAAGTGTCATCGAGTTAATCCACGCATTTAACCTTGTACGCAAAGTGTTGACTACAATAATTTGGGATGGCTAATTCTGAAGAATGTTGATCATAATAGATACTGATGTGCTTTCGTGTTCACTGTGCGTGTGTGTGTGATGACCAGGGTAATAATATCATTGTATAAGACGCTTAGAAATGATGATCAATCATATATAGCGGTATAATATATTGACTATATTACTATTAGTATTAACTATTTTTTTGTAACGCAACTTCAAGATGTCAAGATGAGCAGGTTGTTAAACCGTCATCATAATATTTGTAATTATTAATAATGCATATTTAGCTGTTGACATCGGCATGATCGGATTGGCGCCTTAACATCATTTGCCCATTGGTAATCATTCGGAAGAATGTATGTACACTCTTAGAAATATTGGGTAAAGTTTGGATACATAAGTGCCCTCATTGAAGGGTAAACCAAAACTGGGCATTTCTATGCCCAACTGCATAATATTTTGTCCAATTATTGCTCATTCTTACCCAAAATGAACAGTAATTAGGTAAGAATGAGCAATAATTGGACAAAATATTATGCAGTTGGGCACAGAAATGCCCAGTTTTGGTTTACCCTTCAATGAGGGCACTTATGTATCCAAGCTTTACCCAATATTTCTAAGAGTGTATCACTTAATTCCGAGGTACGTTCGTTATATTTTGCCTTCTGTTATCTCGACTAGTTGCGGGGATAATATGCATCTTCATTGTCTTGGTACATTGCATGTTTGCAATGCGGATTAGAAACTCAATAATGTTGAAATAAAGTTTCGAGAGAAATAAGTTTGTTCGTGAAATGTATGATATGCATGTACAGGATCTGCTGATACGATATAATGATAATAGTTCAACTTTTAACAATATCATGGGATAGGTTTTTAAAAAAAGGTTGTAAGATCATGACTATGGTTTTCTTTCCATGTTTTCTTTTAGAAATTAAACTGGATGAAATTTTACCTCAATACGAAATAACAGACATGGATGAGTCATAAGTATGAGAGTGAAATAGTTTGTCAGTCATATTATATTGAGATTGAATTTCGAGAGACGTGCGTACATGCGTGACAAGTTGATCGTGTGTATACAAAAAAAATATGTATATTAAAAAAAATGCACGTGCATCTTATCCAACGGTTCGACATCCCTATTCCCCCGAGGGGATACCGGGTCGTGATAGGGGTGAGACAGGCCTGGGTGCAGGGTTATGGTATAGGGGTGCAACGAGGGGTGTAGGGTCGTACCCCCGACCGTCTAGGATCGCGATATTGATATATCTAGGTAAGAGGCGGGTGTACTCAGAGTGCAGTGTCCTCCGATATGAATTGATACTTCGTCAATGGCGTAGCGCGGTCGGACTGATTGCGTGTGTGTGTGTGGGGGGGGGGGGGGGGGGGCATACCTTATGAATTTCTCTATATTTCATAATTGTCCCCTTATGTTTTGTACTTGGTGGGTCAAATTATTTGGGACAACTGACCTTCATTTTATTATAAAGTCTTGCTCTTTTCTGTTGCCCTCTCTCTCTCTCTCACACTATATATTTATGTGACTTACACAAACTCACAGATATAAGTATATGCATACATCCACACACACACACACACGCACACCCACACACACACACACATACATACGCAAACACCCACACACATACATACACAAACACTCACATACATACACGCGTACACAGGTATATATAAACACACGCACACACAGAAACACAAACGCTATGTATGTGTGTGTGTGTGTGTGTGTGTGTGTGTGTGTGTGTGTGTGTGTGTGTGTGTGTGTGTGGATGTGGATGTACTCTCCTTTCCTGCTTTATATGTTTGCCTCTCAGTCGCACTTTTTACTCGTTCACTCCTCGAATTTCCATCCTTATGTGGTGAGTTTTTGCTAGAAAGAAACCGATAATTTGAACACGTTTGAACACGGTGAACGAAAACGATTTGGACCATTTCCGTTCGTTTGTGTGTTCGCAAATCAGTGCAAGTGTTGGGTTATCCCATAAAATAAATTGAAGCTTTCCTTTGTATAATCTATTTTCCCGAAGTTGCCTTATTATTTTGTAACTATACATGCACATCCTTTAGACAGTGAGATATATCTTACTAGGTTCGTAACCCGTGACTACGGAAGCATTGTATATCGTGAATTAACTCTATATGAATTGAGAAATATAAGAGGTAACAAGTTTACTAATTTCCTCCCTGTTCTGGGTGTGTTCACAAAGATCCTAAGTTGAAATCTGAGTTGAAAAATGAAAACTTATGGAAAGCCGTTAGTTTCTTTGAAATTTGTTTGCCAAAGTTCTTTTAAAAGGCATAAAATGTTTATCAAAATCATTAAAATGTTCTATTATCAAGGAGATTACATCAATAATTGATGTAAAATGTATGAAAAGTCTAAAATACTTGCCTTGTTGCTTTTGAATATGTATCATATTCTACAAGGCTACAAATGGCTTACCTTAATTTTCAAGTCCAACTTAGAGTTAAAGGGATAGTTGAGTTCTGGTAAAGAGAGTACAGTTTTGGTCAAACTGAATTTTAGTAACCAAAAACTGCACCATTACATGAACAACTAATAGTTATAATTCCACCATGCTCAAAAGGAATCCACAATTACAAATGACTAAGTAAAAAGCCTGTTATCATTCAAAAAGAGCCATTGAAACTCAAGAGGGCGCTCTCTAAACACTCATCGGTTTAGACCATTTTGCATAAAATATTGTGCATGTGATGTTTTGTTGAAATATTGATTAGATAGAGAGATAATCAACAACTATTTAAAAAACCCTTTTGTAAATTTGTGAAAAGAGGAAGCATTTAAAAGCCATTTCTGAACCGATTTTGATCAAATAAAGTTTATTCTGTCATTAAAATTGTATTCTCTTTCGAATTCCACACTCAGTTTTTCATTATCTCACAAAAAAGATATTTTGCGTAGCGCCCTCTATACCAAAACTCAACTATCCAACTTAGGATCTTTGTGAAACACTCCCTAGCCTGTGCTCTTCAGAGGGCAATGGCGAACGATCCCATAAAAATATCGAAGCGCGATGACGACTTAATCCATAATCCCGACAGATGATATCGCTCACGGGGAGTTAGTCGGGAGTTCAGCAATGTGTATGACCGCTATCATGGCTATTATAACGCGATGTATGTGTGTGCGGTAATCTGTTTGTGCGTGTGTGTGTGTGTGTGTTTTTGTTTATGTGTGTGTGTGTGTGTGTGTGTGTGTGTGCGTGTGTGTGTGTGTGTGTGTGTGTGTGTGTGTGTGTGTGTGTGTGTGTGTGTGTGTGTGTGTGTGTGTGTGTGTGTGTGTGTGTGTGTGTGTTTGTGTGTGCGCGCGTGTGTGTTCATGTATTTGTTTGTGTGTATAAGTGAGTGTGTGTGTATGTGTGTGTGTGCGCGTGTGCGTGCGTGTGTGTATGTATATGTGTGTGTACGTATGTGTGTGTGTGCGCGCGCGTGTGTCTGTGTGTGTGTGTGTATGTGTGTGTGCGTTTGCGTATCATAAGAGGAAATAGACCGTGCCATGTTCGTGAGTGCACGTTCCATGAATTATGTGTTTTTTCTTGCATTCGTGTTTAGGTAATTAGGTCAATGCGTGTGTGTGTTTGTTTGTGTACGTTTGTGTGTACTCAGGGGTGTATGCGTGTACAACTTGCTTGCTAGTTTGTTTGTATGTGTGTTCACATGTGAGTTTGTCTCTGCATTTACATTATTTGACTTTGTGCATGTGTATGTGAGTGTCCATAATGACGTGTGTTATGGACGTGTGTGTACGTAAATATCATGCGTGTGAATAATTGTGTCTTGTTTCTTTTTTCACAAAAGTAGACATTATCACCTTCACTTTCATGACGAACTAATATACCATCATGTGTAATAATGGTAGCCTTTGAAAAGGAGCTGATCGAAACTTCACGACCAAATGAAAATAGAATCAAAACTTGAGGAAAACACGAGATGGCATTCCTACCAGATTGAATAGCATACGGGTGAGACCTCCCTAATCACCATGAACACGGTTGCCATAGAAACGTGGAACAAATCCGCTCAAAAATTGGGACAAACTGGCATGATATGGCACAGAATGTGAGAATTGTGTACCGCGATGGGTGAACTCGTTTGACCGAGCGTTCGTTACTCCACGTAGATGTTGTGTATTTTGTTTTATAACACAAATAACATGAACTTGAAGTTGTGTGGGTAGTTTGCATTTTCATCCTGCATGTTGATTAAAGTAAGCTAAGATAACTGATACGAACGTATTTTGAATCTTAAAGGGATGTAGTAACATTGTCCAAATCCTCAAAATCCAATTTGAAATCTAGCGGTTCCCTCATACCTTGTTGTATTTGTATTAACAATAGAAGCATAAGACAGGTTTAGTTTGTTTTGTTTTCACTTACGTTAAAAAGATATTTACGATTGAAGTGTTCAGATATTAAACTATCCACTGGATAGTTATAACTGTGTACAAAGTCAGTGCAATTAGTTAATCAATTAATCAATTATTAACACTTATTACTCGGCCATAATACACCGTGTCCCAGAAAAAACGAAACCGGGTTTCATGGCAGAAATGTTATGTTATAATGAATAATTTCCTTGATGATATATATATGTCTGAAAAGCTATGTGTCTCTTCTTTTATTTGATATACAACTTATGGCACATAATTCACGCATGACTGAATTATAACGATAGAAAGTGGTGTTACCAAAATTCAATTTGCGCGCAGAAATTGCAAGTTTGGGTGATGTTTTGGGGAGAGTTTTAAGAGTAGTAAACGTACTTATTTTGAAAAAGGATAGACACCGCATGAAAATTCATAATTTTATCTTTTATATGACACCTCATGATTAAAAAATAAATTATATATGCCAGAGAACGAATACAATGAAAACATGCTTGATTCCAGCCCAAATGAGTAACTTTCCTGATATAGCCTGTTTCCTGATCCCCATGTTTGTGTAAATTCACTCATGCATCAAAGTCCATTGTCAGCTGCTAGTCAGGAAAGCTGAGCGACTTCTTACTCAACTTTAACTCATTCGGGCAGAAATCAGGCATGTTTTCATTGTACTCGTTCTCTGGCATGAATCATTTATTTTTTTAGCATGAGGTGTCATGTAAAAGATAAAAATATGAACTTTTATGTGGTGTTTGTCCTTTTTAAAAATAAGTACGTTTACAACTCTTAAAACTCACCCAAACTTCAAATTTACGCGTGCAAATTGAATATTGGTAACACCACTTTCCATTGTTCTAATTCAGTCATGCTTAAAGTATGCGCCATAAGTTGCACATCAAATGAAAGAAGAGACACAGAGCTTTCCAGGCATATATATATCATCAATTAAATTATTCATTATGACAGAAAATTTCTGCCATGAAACCCGGTTTCGTTTTTTCTGGGACACGGTGTATAACGTCCATTTAGCTTGAAATTCGTCATTCATCACTTTTTGCACATGTCATCAGCGGATTAACGTTTATATGACATTCAATTTTTGTTATAATTGTATGATGACTTATGGAATGTTTGATTAAATGTTAAAGGGATAGTAGAGTTTTGGTAGAGAGGGCGCTAGACTACTTATTTGTTTTGTGAGGTAATGAAAAACTGAGTGTAAAATTTTAAAGAGCATAATATTTAAATAATAAAATCATCTTTGTTTGATCAAAATCGGTTCAGAGATGGCTGAAATATCCATAAATATAACAATTTGCAATAAACCTGGGGCCCCAGGTTTATTAGAGAATTTTGAACCAGCCGTTAAAAATTCAAAAAAATGCTTCCTCTTTTCAAAAAGTTACAAAATAGGTATTTAAATAGTTGTTGGTTATTTCTCTATCTAATCACTATTTCAACAAAGCATCACATGCACAATATTTTATTCAAAATGGTTGAAACCAATGAGTGTTTAGAGAGCGCCCTCTTACGTTTTAACGGCTCTTTTTGAATGATAACATGATCTTTACTACGTCATTTGTAATTTTGTGTTCCTTTCTAGTTATAACTATTAGTTTGTAATGTAATGATGCAGGTTTTGGTTACTAAAATTAAGTTTCACCAAAACTGTACTCTCCTTAGCCTTACCAGAACTCAACTATCCCTTTAAGATGCCTGCAAAAGAAGTACACTTATCTTTAAAAAATAAATTAAAAACGCAAATATTTTCCACTGACAGTAGTTTCAAAAAACATTTCGTGGCATCGATGCCTTTCCAGTGCTTGATTATTCCACGTCATCCATCCCACATCGTGCATTAATTTGTCTGATTATACTTGAAGATTCTGCGTGGAATTTATTTAAAAAGGAAAAATATACAGTTGTCATTTTCCATTTCATCATTATTTATCCATCGCTTCAAGCGAAACCTTCCAAACGTTATGGCATTTTGTTTTTTTTCTCAAAAATTGTTGTTTATTCCGCGAGCAAGATTTACCGTGGCCTCGGAGAAATTATTATTTTCTGTTATAATTCGCCGAGCGAGCGGAACCCAAACAAAATCTTTTTCCAAGAAATTATGGGAATTTTCTTGAAATTCCAATCCCTGCTTAATAATATTCTTTGAGACGACTAAGACACAGCCCCCACATTGACATTGACATTTTCATACGGTCATTCATCATACTTTTGACATTTTTCGTTGACTTCAAAAATCTGAGATAATTAAGTGTCTGAAATAGGGTTCGAGGGGAGCAGCCTAATTTTGTTTATTTCGAAGAATTAGATAAATAAAAAAATACATAGGCCTATTAACATTCGTTATCACTTTGAAGCAAGCTACTCTCTCTCTCTCTCATTCGAATATATGCCCCCTCCCCTATATCCCTTACGTAATATCTGCGTTAAAGTGACATATTGGCCCCGTTTCATTCAACTGTTTCAAATGTTGTAAATGTCCAATTATTGCTATGACGACATATATTATATTATGTTGATTAGTTGTTGACATACAAGTTACAATGATTTGAAGTTCACAACGATTGAAAACGTTTTATGAAACGGGCCCCAGGTGCAATGACATACCTCACGGCAGTTGCGCAGGGTGCACGACTAATTAGGTGGGGGGGGGGGGGCATGCGAACTGTTGGGGACACACGTTTTGCATCGCTTTATTTGTTCACATAATTCCCTTTATTGTATTTTTGTTTTCAAATTATTGGGGGCTCATGCCACCTTGCACCACCTCCCCCCCCCCCCCCCCCCACCCTCTGTAGCTACGCCACTGTCTCGCGGTCGCGTGTGATAGCACATGGAAATGAAAATTAATTTGCCGAGGGCGGGCAGGTAAATTAAATGTGCTGCAACAAATATCCCGCCCAGAAAACAAACAATATCCAGACGAGGAGAAAAATTATAATCATCGTAATTTTATAGTTTTATTTAAACTTCTTCATGGCTACGAGATATTGCATTCGCCATGTAGAGTTAATGTTAATGATAATGGTACACCGGTTCCCATAGCGAATGTTATAACGGATCTTTTATACAAGCAGAACTTAGAAGGGGAATGAAATGCATATTTATTTAGACGATTCTACACTCTAAAGATACGCCACAACATTTTACATTATTAGTTTATTTAGACATTTGTGATCAAATTTATCTACCGAGGGGATATGTCACAGGTAAAATATATCATGCGAATGTCGTGTGCATGGGATATTAACATTGTAAGTCATTAGTTTTGAAGTAATCCTTTTCCAGCAAGATCTCAATTGATTGAACATTTTCATCTTGATTATATTTTAAGCATAACCCGAAAATCGAAGCATTGGATAGATCTCCAAGATGTTTTTGTAAATTCTGTGTGTGACAAAGTTACACACCGATTTTATAACTCTTTCTGACTTGTTAGGAATGATTCAAAACATAACCAAAACACAGTCATGTTTCTCTAGATGTATTTAATTCTCACAGTCACAGAATTGGAGTTTTCTCACGCTTTTTGGGTGGAGTTTAAACCAACTCATGCCCGCGCGGAGTCGTTTGTTTTGATACCGAATAGTATAGTTTGCACAAGATATGCACAGCTCAAGGGCAAATTGCGTGATACCTGTGGAGTTGAAGTGAGAGATTATGATATTGGAAAGAATAATATGATTGTAAATGTGGGATACATAATGATGAGATATGGAGTTAAATATTTTCTATTGATGAAAAGGAGCCATTAAAAATCCAAAGCCTATACTTTTGTCTTGATTCATCTGTTACGTAAATGGACATGTTATCTATTTCATCTATTGATGAAAATGAGCCATTTCAAATCCAAGGTCCTTGATTCACCCGTTACGTTTAAAATGGACATGTTATAATGTTCTTCATGAATAAATAATTTCGACGTTCCTATTTTTTCTAAATCATGTAAATAATGACTGACTTCTACAGTATGAGTCTATTCATTTTTAAGTTACATTTTTAGAGCTACAAAATCTAGATCTATAGAGGGAGAAACGTTTTTGAAAAAGGGAGTGAATCTTCGTGAAATAAGTGATCCGTCCTTTTACTATACACCGACAGATGCCTTAGAATCATTTCATTGCTCTGAAAAATATCCGTACGTACCGCACGTGCGTAGAATGTTATCATTCGTTAAACTATCATTTCATTACATATTTGCTTGCATCAAGGATACTATAGGGGATAGTCTCGTTTTTTGTTACAATTATTGTTTAAAGGGGTAGTACAGTTTTGGTAAGGCTGAACTTTAGTAACCAAACCTGGACAGTAACATTATAAACTAATAGTTATAACTCCACCATGCTCGAAAGGTATACAAAATTACAAACGACTAAGTAAAAAGCCCATTATCATTCAAAAAGAGCCATTAAAACACAAGAGGGCGCTCTCTAAAAAGGCATTGGTTTTAAGCATTTTTCATACAAAATTATGCATGTGATGTTTTATCGAAATCATGATTAAATAGAGAGATCATCAACAACTATTTAAAAAACGCTTTTGAACATTTTTGAAAAAGTGTATGCATTTTTTTAATTTTTTGAAAAATTCATCTAATTATTTGGGCCCCAAATAATTATAAGATCAGATATATTTATTGATATTTCAGCCGTTTCTGGACCGATTTTGACCAAATAAAGTTTATTCTGCCATTAAAATTGCATGTTCTCTCAAATTCGACACTCAGTTTTTCATTACCTCACAAAAAATTGTGATGTGCAGCGCCCTCTCTACCAAAACTAAACTACCCCTTTAAGGGGTAAATCTTCTTGAAAATGGGTGATCCGTCCTGTTACTACACACAGATACCTTGCAATCATTGTATTGATCTTTAAAATATCTACACGTACCGCACGTGCGTAGAATATCATTCTTTAAATCAAGACTATGATTTCATTCCATATTTGCCTGCATCAAGTATATACTAGGTGAGAATCTTGTTTTAATTTTTTTACAATTATTGTTTAAGGGGTAAATCTTCTTGAAAATGGGTGATCCGTCCTGTTACTACACACAGATGTCTTGCCGAATCATTTCATTGCTCTGAAAAATATCTACACGTACCGCACGTGCGTAGAATATTATCATTCTTTAACTCTGTCATTTTGTTCCATATTTTCTTGCATCAAAAATACTAGGTGAGAATCTCGTTTTAATTGTTTACAATTATTGTTTAAGGGGTAAATCTTCTTGAAAATGGGTGATCCGTCCTTTTACTATACACACAGATACCTTGCAATCATTGTATTGCTCTTAAAAAATATCTACACGTACCGCACGTGCGTAGAATGTTATCATTCTTTAAATCTATACTATCATTGCATTACATATTTGCTTGCATCAAGGATACTTAAGGTGTGAATCTCATTTGTTATTGTAATATTTATTGTTTAGCCCAGAAGTCATGGAAGTAGAGTGGGTTATCTTTAATCAGTAACCTCAAACCCAAGACACTATAGGCAAAAGGTCTGTACATAGGCGTATGAGGCGGGAGGCAGGGGGGGCTGGCAGCCCCCCCCCCCCCCCCTCCCCCCTGGAGTTTTGAAAACGGCCATATTCGGGTATTAAAAAGCACCTTAAATTCGGGCAAAACGTTTCATATTCGAGCAAAACCATGTCACATTCGGGCAAAACCATGTCACATTCGGGCAAATCAATTTCATATTCGGGCAAAACCATGTCATATTCGGGCAAACTCGTGTAATGTTTGCGCAAACTCATGTTACATTCGGGCAAATTCATGATATTTTAGAGCAAACCAACGACATTTTCAGGGAAAAGCACTTCCCATATTCGGGAAAAGCATAATTTTCGGGTCTCAAAGAGGCGAAGACCTTTCTTTTTGTTGCTTGTCAGGTGAAATATGGGAAGTCAAGGATAATTATTCGGGCAAAAGACCTCAAACCCCCCCCCCCCCCCCCCCCCCCCCCTGTGAAAGATGTGCTCCTATAATATACGCACAAAGGTCTGTGTACCCGCCAAAAGAAAACCAAGAGAAAACTGTGTGTATGACTGTATTTTTGTGTTGTTTCAACTAATTATCAAGAATGTATTATATCGCCCTGAATCGCAACCGAATCGAGACTACCTTGGTCGGTGTTTTTCTGGCCGCCCCAGGTAAAATATGACGTGTAAATATATATACACACGGCGTTGAACTTTAGAGCGGTGGCGTTACCATGTTCAAACCAGTCAGGGAAAAGGGGGAGGCAGGGGGAGGTTACTAGGATCCCCATGCAAGAGGGGGGGGGGGGGGGGCGGGCAGGTAAAAAAAGGGGGGGGGGGGCAACGATTTCTATTGGTGGATATGTAACATGGGCGTACAGGCACATTTTTACCGTGAAGGAGTTGGGGGCGGGAGGTCACAAGGTCTATTGCCCGAATAACATTCCTCCCAATTTGTTTTTAACCTGACAAGCCCAACATAAGAACAACTTTTGTAAAGGTCGTCCCGACCACTTAGCTGCCCGACAATGGTATACATGATTCTTAGGATTTTGCCCGTAGGTGGCATAGGTTTTTTGGCCACAATGTGACTTGCTTTTGCCCGAATATAACATGAGTTTGCCCTAATAATGTGCTCGCTTTATATGGTGTGGTAAGTGTGCTAGATAAAGAGGGGGGGGGGGGGCAATTGCCCCTTGACGTCCCCTCCCCCTTTTTTTGTTTAGCTGCGACTTTGGCACAGTGTGAAATTTGACATGTAAATAGACACGATATTCTTCTTTTTTTAAGGTGTGAGGTGTGTGAGTGTTGGTTTTGGTATAAGATATCCGTGTACAAATATGAATGAAAACATTTGTTTTATTTTTGTATTTTTCTTCCCGGCGGCTTAGGAGGATGTAACACCTTTTGATGTGTTTGTTCTCCTTGTTTGGTTTATTCCTAGACTCTGTTTCGGTTTCATCTTTATCTTATAATGATTTCGTAATTCAAAATAGTGTTTTTGTATTAAATAAATTTTCCTATTAAATCAAATTCTCAAAATATGTATGTTTTCTTTTATTTCATCTCCACAGAGATCTGAAGATGGAGAATATCATGATAGACAAGAAGCGAGAAAACATAAAAATCATCGGTAAGTACCTCAATTGATTTCTTAACAGTTTCCATTTTCATTCATTTTTTTTCCCTAAACAGTGTGTTCATGACATGAACTTCCTATTAGAAATGATTAGTAATCTATTCTCTAACATAATGTCTTAAAACCAAAGCAGCCTGTTAAGTAAGGCATGTACAAGTTTATTGTAATTTCTCAAGTTTCGTTTACTTTAACCCTATAATAAGGCCCCCCCCCCCCCCCCTCCTCCACGATTTTTCTGATTGCTCGGGAACACGAACAAATGACGCCCCGTCGCTTGGTGACTTTTTTCTTTCGAGTCTTGCGCATCTTTTAAAACTTTTTCGAAAATTGGACCTACCGTTACGAACTCACGTGACCTTTTGTCTTTGAATGTCAGCCCGAAAATCGCTAATTTTCGTGATTTGTGTTCAAAACATATGTTTGTTTTGAGGGTCAAAATAGTTAAATTATATTTCCCGGGACGTTATCAAACTTTACCACATGATTCAGAAGAATCTTACCAAAACATTGCCTGTAATTCTTATCCTAGATTTTGGTCTTGGAAACCAAGCTGGTCCCGACGAGCTATTCAAGACTCACTGCGGCTCTCCCGAGAACGCGGCACCCGAGTTCTACTTTATACTGGTCCAGTCTATCTAACATTTCCTCTCCCTTTATTTATCATCCTAGATTTCGGTCTCGGAAACCAGGCTGGTCCCGACGAGCTATTCAAGACTCACTGCGGCTCTCCCGAGAACGCGGCACCCGAGTTCTACTTTATACTGGTCCAGTCTATCTAACATTATTTTCCTCTCCCTTTATTCATCATCCTAGATTTCGGTCTCGGAAACCAGGCTGGTCCCGACGAGCTATTCAAGACCCACTGCGGCTCTCCCGAGTACGCGGCCCCGGAACTCTACGTGGCGGGGAGGGACTACGGGCCCGAGGTCGATATCTGGAGCTTGTAAGTCTTCATCTTATTCGAATTTATTTGAGCTATTCTTCATCGCCAAGTAATAAAGTGTTACATTATACTTAGTTTATTTGAGGCTTCTGACCAACACGAGCATTGAAAACTATTAAGGGGTTTCAGGGAAGAACAAATCGTCACAGGAGCTTTATCTCAATCGGTAAGAGCACCGGTCTAGCAATCCGGAGGTCTCGGGTTCGAATCCCGGGAAGCCCATTTTCTTTGCTCACTTTTTCATTTGCATAATCAGTTAGCATATTAATCAAAATGATATATTTTAACATTTGCTTCTACCACAGGGGCGTTAACATCTTTGCCATGGTAACGGGTAAGCTGCCCTTCACCACGCCCCACTCTGAGAACCGACGTCAGCACCTTCTGCAGCAGATTAGGATGGGGCTGAATGGAGTCCATACCAAGGAGATGGAACATCTTACCGACGGTGAGACAAATTATCAACTAATTAATCAATCATTCAATCAAATAACCCAATAACTCAACCAGCAATTAAAGTGGCTAACCAACCTACCGACCGTCCGACCGACCGGCCGACCGACCGACCGGCCGACCAACCAACCGTCCATCCAATCAATGAAGTACTCAATCAATCATTAAAATTAATAAATCAATCAATCAATCGAACAATCTTTCGGTTGAATGAATTATTATTAATTTATTTGTCGATTGAATGATCGAACCATTTGTTGACCTATACAGTACATCGACAGCCATATTGATCCGAAACAAATTTTTAAATGATTGTCAGATTGCGTTTATTAATGTCCGATAAAGCTTAATCGTAAGACGAATATAGTTCCCAAATGTAAAAATCTGTTCATTAATGATTTCTTTATATTTGTTGTTGTCTCTAGATTGCAAGGATCTCCTTCACGGTTGCATCGAACATGTTCCCGAGGATCGACTGCCTCTCTACGACATCGAGAACCACGCCTGGATCACGTGCGAGGGCCAGGAACCGTTCTGCCCCTTCCAGTTCCCACCGCAAGACCTGGAGCTACGTGCGCAGGTATACTTTGAGACCAAGTATTAACCTGGTGGGTCCTGCACTAACTCTATGGGATTGCCAAGTCTAGTAGGGGATACCTACGGGAACCAGGTAGTTCCTGAAGTAACTCTACGAGGATTGCCAAATCATGTTCACCTATTGCGTACGGCCATCCGGTGCGTCCTGTAATAACTCAACGGGGATGGCCAAATCTAGGAGAGAACAGTTTAACCCATTACGTAAGGGAACCTGGTGGGTCCTGATATAACTCTATTAAAGGGGGTTGCCAAATCTAGTAGAGAACATGTTAACCATTTGCTTACGAGAACCTGGTGGGTTCTGTTTTGACTCGATACGGGGATTGCCAAGTCTAGTAGGGTACAGGTTTAATAACCCATTGACTATATGGGGAAACTGGTCGGTCCTGCAATAACTGTACGGGGAATGTCAAATCTAGAAGGGAATATGTTCATTATCAATGTCTTCTTTCTCCTCTCCCCCGTCGTACATAATTTTCTTCCCTCTGTTCTCAGTTGTCTTCTTCACAATCATGTTCCCATCCCGTTCCCTCTTGGCCGTTTAGGGTGTTTCGATCTTTAAACTCTTAGATCTATATCAGATCTCTCAGACTAATAACAAGAAACATCTTCCAATTTATCTCCGTGATTGTGATCGTCGCAATCACAGGTCATCGAGGAGATGGCGTTCCGCCTCAAGGTCGGACCCGAGAGGTTCCAGGACGTCGTCAAGGAAGACGGGCTCGATGACGCTAGCGCTATTTTTAATATCTTGCTGGACGAGCACCTGGCGCAGCGCGGAGTGTGGGGAGGCGATCACACGCGGCCGATTCAGGACGGGGGGCAGGCTGCGCAGCTACACCATGCTGCGGTGACGACACCAAATTACAGTGCGCGTCCGCATACGGGGAGACGCAGCGTCGCGTCTAGCCGCGCATCTAGCACCAGGCCTGAGAGTGCAGATACAGGTGACGCTTATAGTGATCTATTTGTTACATTCAAGAAAATTCACTTGGAAATTTTACATTTCTCTTAAATATGCATGTGCCTTTTTGTTTAGCACATGGTAACAGAAGAATGAAATGCATGGATTTTGATTTTTCGAATGTCTCCATTATTATGGAGATGTTCATGGTTGAATGGTTGTTTTCGATTGTAGACTAATTGGGCAATACACTCTTAGAAATATTGGGTAAAGCTTGGATACATAAGTGCCCTCATTGCTGGGTAAACCAAAACTGGGCATTCCTATGCCCAACTGCATAATATTTTGTCCAATTGTTGCTCATTCTTACCCAAAATGAACAGTAATTGGGTAAGAATGAGCAATAGTTGGACAAAATATTATGCAGCTGGGCATAGAAATGCCCAGTTTTGGGTTACCCATCAATGAGGGCACTATATGTATCCAAGCTTTACCTAACATTTCTAAGAGTGTATATAGGTGATACAATCTTACATTAATTTTGAAACTTGTCCATAGGCAAACAGCGTTCATTTTCTATGAAACTTTCACACATCATTCAGAGGAATATTTCGATGATATCGGTATAATTATATGATTAAAATCTCAGATATCACTTTTAGAAAATCTTATGTTTATGGATCACCGTATAAAGTTAACCTTTAACCCTTGTATTATTTCTAGACACTACCGATGGTGTACGCACGCCTACAGTTGTGTCAATGGTGCGACCAAGTCTGAAATACACAAAAGGGTAAGTCCAGATGAAAGATTTATTTCCATTCATAAAAATACCGTGATTGGAGTGAAACATAACTCCAATCGTGATTGCAATCACGCAAATGGAGACGTCACTCCAAGTTATATTTCGGCAGGTCACATTATTTCAGGGCAAAAGGCTGAAATACTCAAAAGGGTAAGTCCAGGAACTTTTCCAATTGTCGTAATAAGTGTCCAATTATTGTAACAGCCATGGCAACAGCTAAAATGCTTGATGCTGATTGGCTGTTGCCATTTTTTTCTGCCACAAAGGCGCACAAAAGCGAAGTTCTTAAATCACTTAGCTATATTTTGGCAGGTTATATCAGGGCAAAAGTCTGAAATACTCAAAAGGGTAAGTCCAGATGAAAGATTTATTTCTTCGTTTAAATGGCTTTTCCACAAAGCCGCACAAAAGCGAAGTTCTTAAATCACTAGTTATACTTTGGCAGGTCACATTGTACAGTGGCGTAGCGAGGGTCAAGTGATTGGGGGGCACAGCTGCGAGGGAGCGGAGCGACCAAGCCCGAGGGGGGGAGGGTGTGGGAGGGGGGTGTCCCCCCTCCCACGGTAGGGAGCTTTTGCAAATTTTTACTTGAAATAATGCAATTTGGTGCATACCTTGGAAGGAAATTTGATAATACTGAATTAAAGAAATCATTTCCCTCATGATAAAGTATACACACACAATCAAACCTACGTGTACACACACACCAGACTCAAATACTCTCACGCCGTATGCTTGTCTACATTTATTTGGGGGAGGGTGTGGGAGGGGGTTCACCCCCTCCCAATATTTTTGAAATTTTTGAAATTGGTGTTTAAAATATCACTGTAGAAGTATGGTCATTATTGTCTTTATCATTGTCTTAATCATGGGTGTTAAAATGGTATATAATAGTGAATCTACTCGTTACGTATTTTAAAACGGTAATAGCGAGGAAAGATTAAGCCCGTGAGATGGATCCACGTGATCCTGTATACTATAGAGCCATCGATATAGTCTAGGGCATTGAGCTCCAATGGAACTAAGCAAAAGTGGAGGGGAGACATTGTGAGGAAGCGAAGCGACCGATTGGGGGAGGGTGTGGGAGGGGGTGTCCCCCTCCCACAGTAGGGAGCTTTCGTATTTTGGGGCCTGAAATTGTGCGATTTGGTGCACAACCTAAGACAAAAATTTCACATAATATAAAGTATATAAGTATGGAACCAAACATACTTAATGACAAAGGAGGGGGACAATCTCCTCCCCTTTCTAATGTGGGGGACATAATATTCCAATTTTATTTGCATTCAGCGCATATGGACCGAATTTACTAAAAGATATATTATTTAAAATTATTTTATTTTCCGATGATAGTGTGCATAGACATGATAGATGAGGGGTCTAATAAATTTCGTATATATCAGTATTTCAGAATATGCGCGCGAAGCGCGCGGCAACAATTAAGATTTACAGTCCTTTTCAAACTAAAAAAAACCCAGCTATGCTCGGGTCCCTTGAATTAGTTTCAGTAGGCCTATGCTCAACTGATGCAGATATCGACTCTGGAGAAGATGACTGGTGCTCCTTCAATCATGATCATCAACAATATGCCTAATTAGTAAATTAGTAAAAGAAGTTTGTCTTTACCTAGACATTTAGGACTACGTAGTGCAGCTATGCGCCTTTATAGCCTGCATGAAGGCGTCAAAATTATCTATAAAAGCGGGAGGCAGATTCAAGATACTAAAAGGGCCCTTGGTATGATAAACGATTTACCATGCTAGGAAGTTTGTTAGGCCTATACGCGCTCTATGTCTTCTGAAATGCGGTGAGCGTCGATCCTCGCGCACGGGACTGAACATTTGCATAAGGCGCTATATTGGAAGGATTCTTCAAACTGATATAGGTGCGCTATTGCTAGTACTAGGGAACGACTGTTATGTTCTTGGTTATTATCGTTGATAATGATTATTATCACACATTAAATAAAACGTGATAATAATTAAATGATATACATTGTAGATACATTTGGCTTCATGTCGGGTCGTCATTTTTTTTTTTTTTTTTTTTGCCAAACGATTGGGGGGGCACGTGCCCCCCGTGCCCCCCCGTACCCAGCTAGCCACCTGACGTCGGGCCGATGTCGGAATTTGGTTGCCGGATGTCGGCATATCGCCGTTGGCTCGAGGTTAAAATGTCCGCCAGCCCAACATCGTCACGACGTCATTTTTGTGATATATTGGCATAACGTCATTTTCCGACAATGGCCCAACATCATGTCATGAGATGATGTTGGGCCATTGTCGGAAAATGACGTTATGCCAATATATCACAAAAATGACGTCGTGACGATGTTGGGCTGGCGGACATTTTAACCTCGAGCCAACGGCGATATGCCGACATCCGGCAACCAAATTCCGACATCGGCCCGACGTCAGGTGGCTAGCTGGGTAGCTACGCCACTGACATTGTATCAGGGCAAAAGTCTGAAATACTCAAAAGGGTCCAGGGTTCCGATTCATAGAACTTTTCCAATGGTTGTAAGTGTCAAATTATTGTAACAACCATGGCAACAGCTAAAATGCTTAATGCTGATTGGCTGTTGCCATAGTAGTTGCCATAATTGGGTAATTGCAACAATTGGAAAAATTTTATGAAACGGGGTCCAGATGAAAAATATATTCCCATTCATTTGATAGGCTTTTTTCCACAAAGGCACGCAAAAGCGAAGTTCTTAAATAACTAAGTTATATTTTGGCAGATCACAATATATTGGGGCAAAATTATTTCATTTTTGTGGGATAAAGGAGTGGTTGTTAATCGGCCAATCAAGCTGATCGCCTTCTTGCAAAAACAAAAAATACAAAAATCTGTCCGTACGGCCATGTCTTTCCCAGCTTTGTCAAATCTGACTTTATCATCGTATACGGGCCGTTTTTGTAGTTGTGTTTTTTTTGTAGTCTTGCTCACATTTGTTTTTATTTATTTATTTTACCTGAAGGAAAAGTGGCAAGACGGTCGACTTCGAGTTAGATGTCGTGGAAAAGGAGGAGCGTGCCGTGATCGATAGAGAAAGGTAAAAATGTATTTCGTTTTTTTTTCTTTCTATTCTTTCGAACATATACATACATAATTTGATATGTAAAACCATATCTTTATTGTTGTATGCTTTGCTTAATATTTGGTGTGTTTATTAGGACGTAAACGTATGCAAATCACATATCAAAGCATTTATCTATAGGGCCAGTTGCCCAATAATGGCGCAAAATTACTTGGGGAGTAAGAAGACGGCAATCTGTGTAAATTGCGTCGGTGTTATGGTTATGATACAAACCAATTAATTGTGTTTTCTTTTTTATCTTATATTTCACTTTCTAGCCAGCAAGCAGCGCTTCCACCACCATGGGCCAGGGTGAGTTTCAAAATGTATAATAAGAAGAATAATTCATCTTATTAATATTTTTTTAAAGAAAGAAAATGAGGTAAAATCGATCAATCTGGTTAAATGACTAGACAAAGTTGTTTCTATTCAGTTAGAACTGAAGAGAGTTTGCAGTCTTCCACCTCACTGTTCATAACTTGAAGCACGTCAAACTGGTTTCTCTTTTATTTTGCGAACAGAAAAGTCGTCCCCTCGGAAATGCGACGACGGTGAACAACGTGAAAGCGAGGTCCTACAAGAACGGCACACCCGCACCGACTCTGACATCGAGCGATTACGACCACGATCACGAATACAGCTACGCGCACACGGATCTCCTCGACGCCTCGACCATCCACATCCTCGTTCCCACGCCGTCCTTTGAGAGCCAGTCGACGAGCCGCGTTGACGTCCTGGAGAGTGACCTGAACGACGAGACAAGAACTACAAAGCCGCGAAAGAAGAAGCCCACTTGTGGGAACAACCGTACCCAGCGCGCTGCGCGTACCGCGGGGAATACATCGAAAGCGCGGAAGCCCGTCACGAACGTGCGCGTCACATTCCTGCAGTCGCCCACAAAACAGAAACAGCAGCAACAGCAAAGGAGCGAGAGTCTGACCCCGCGCGAGATCTGCAACATATCGGGAACCGGATGCGACGATACCGCTGATTCGCGGGAGGTCAAGGTTCTCGACATGCCGACTTGCCTGAACAGCAGCAAGCAAACGTACCACGGCTACCACACGGACGAAACGCGTACGTACTTCAGCCAAGGCAACGATGCTGAGACGACGGGATGTATGAAGACGTCTCGGGTAAGACCGGAACCGCCGAGTTCGAAAAGGAAAGATGTCCGTCTCTGCGTGGCGCATAGAGAGTTATTGCAGAACGGGCCACCGCCAACTGTGGCACGCGTTGCGGTGACGCCTTACA
The DNA here is from genome assembly GCA_037951105.1 of Echinarachnius parma. Taxonomy (NCBI): domain Eukaryota; kingdom Metazoa; phylum Echinodermata; class Echinoidea; order Clypeasteroida; family Echinarachniidae; genus Echinarachnius; species Echinarachnius parma. Next base: position 47,463 of record JBAMJV010006021.1, read on the forward strand.
CAACAAGCCGCTCGCGCAAGGCCGATAGCGAACTCCTCCTCTCGACCAAATGTTACCCTTCCGACAATCCTCTTAAAGATCAAGATGGGGTAGCGAAATCCCCAACACCAACACCCTCAAAGATCACCACCAAGCGGTTCACGCCCTGCTCAGGCTATCAACCGGTCTACCCGGAAAGGAGCAGTGGGAGACGGTCCGTGGACTCGACCAGCACCACATCGTCCAGCAACGTGCTGTTCTCTCCGCGATCTATCCTTCGCCCATCGATCGCGAGCGTGCACGGGAAGAAGGAGTCGGCAGCCATTTTGAGTCAACTCGCCACGTTCCGCTGCTCAGACGGCGGAGATATCCGGCCGAAACGAATCATCACCAAGGAACGTAAGGCCAATCAGAAGGAGGAAGGAGCGAGGACGAAGAGGGCGGGCGAGCTAAAGGATGGAAGGAAAGATTCGGCCAATTCGAGACCTTCGACGGGCGGAGAGGCGCGGGCTTGTCGGCAGACTAATATGGAGTTTGATACCACGGAGGTGCGAGGGCAGAAGTTCACCATGTTCAGTGGGATGCCGCAGAGGTCGCACTGCAAAAGATATGTCAGGTAAGGCTACCATAAGCCTTTGAATCCACAGGGAATGACAAAATCCGACGAATTGTGTTATAACCATGCAATTTGATGTGTATCACTGAAATGTTTCGCCAATTGCCATGTTCTTATTATAGAAGCATGAAACCTGTAAAAGTATGAATGAACCACCTCATAATTTGTATGGATGAAACAAAACATTATGATACGAAGTAATTATGATGATCAGCCACTAAAATAATTATTAATAATATTAGTCCTGTGTGTATCTTGTTAGAATTGAGCATATTTTTTTTCTCGTAAAGTGTGTACTCCTTTAAACAATCTTTTCTCCCATAAAAAAACATCTAATGCGTTGCCGATTCCGTTTCATTTTAGACAATCACCTCACGCGTCGCACAAACCATCTGCGCAAGTCCAGAATCGTGACGCGCGTTCCGCAGCCAGGGTCGATTCGCGCACTCCAGGGGTTAATGCGCGCGTCCTTAACTCTGACTTAGCTACGCCGTCGAAGTTCATTCAAAAGTTTGGCGCCAATCTGCCGTCGCCTAGCAACAAGGATGGGCATCGCCATTGCCGCGTGCCGTCCTACGGGTACTCCAGCGAGAAATTCGGTGGTGAGATATGTTTAACTGTTTATTGTTATGGTTATTATAGCATGCAGTGATTCTACAATACCTCATCCACTTCAATAAATCTAGCTTCTTCTCATCATTCCTCCATCTGTTCCTTTTCTCCATTGAAATAACTGCTTTATTTTTTTGTCATGTTCATAATCTTATTAGTTTTGTTCATTGTATCCATCGTCCTGTAAATCCATCTTTGTAGCTATACACCTACTCTTGTATACTTATTCCATGTAAATCTTTGCGTATCCCTATCTGTTTCTACTTTAAACATGTTAAATTTGCCTTGTATCCGTCCATTTCATGTTCTAATTATGAAAAGTGATCTCACCTAAACCTTTTCTCTCATTCCCTCTCCCCCATTTCCCTTTCACTTTCTCCTTCTCCGTGTTCTCTACCTATCTGTCTATCTCTCCCCCCCCCCCCCCCCATTCTTTCTCTCTCATCCCTCTCCACCTCATTTCATCCACCCATATTTCTGTCAATCTGTCTTTCTTACCCTTCTATCTATCCCTCTGTCATCCTGTTGTGACGTGCGACGGGGACGCACAGGACGCTCGACCAGCCCTTTGAGGCGGGTTGTGGATTTATCGGAGCAAGCTATGAACAGCCTGGTGAACGAGGCGAAGGTAAGACTGTTTAACAGCTTACTTCAAAGACAAACACAAATATCGACATTTCAACGAACAATTTATACGCAAAATGTCAAGGCCTCGCATGCCACATCCTTACATAATCACAGCTTAGAATATGGGTGGACATCAAGTTATCAATAACTGATTAGATAACTGATGCATGATTATGATGCAAATCCAACCAGCCCATGACGTCTGTATTTTCAGTTTGGCTCGTTGGTACAAAGCGTACCAAGGAAGAGGATAGACCTACGAATGGGACATCGTACAGACCGTATAGCATCTGAAATTGTATGGGCCGATGATGAACTTATGTAGCCTATAAAAATGATAATTGCACTGGCACTTTATATTTTCTCCCTCTTTCGCTCGACATAAACAGCGCACCAAGCAAGAGGGCAGACCTGCGAGTGGGGACATCGTAAAGACCGTACAGTGCCCCTTCAACAAGAGACTGTGGGCGCAGCGAAGATCCCTTGCATCTTCTTTTTGATGAGCCAATATTTATGATAATTGCATCTGCATTTCTATAATTGTATCCCTGTTTTGCTTGCCATACGCAGCGCACGAAGGAAGAGGGCAGACCTATGAGTGGGGACATCGTAAAGACCGTACAGCGCCACTTCAACGAGCGACTCTGGGCGCAGCGAAGGTCACCAGCGTCTGACGTGTACGCCCGTTTCGTCCCGATCCCGAGCGGTAGCTCGTCACCAAAAGACACAGGTTAGTACTTGGTTCTTGGGACGGGGAGGACTGTGTCGTACGTGGCACGATCGGATAAGCGCTTGACTTCTTATCACGGGACCCGATTGTATGTCCTTCGACAAGGCATAGATTTAATTTCGGCTCTCTACCCAGGAATATAAAATGATACTTCAGTAGTCGGATGTTAAATTAGCCTGCAGTGCCCTATATAACATAAAGTGGAGTATCTTGGTCTTGGTCTTGGTCTTGGTCTTGGTGCACAATATAATTGCAGGGGTTTGATCTGTATCTTATGACAAAGGATAGTAGTACTACAGTGAATCCGGAAAATGATGCCTAGATTCATGGCACTCTGTAAATGCTATGATTACATTGAATGATGCACTCCACAAGTTGACGATTGAATACTCCCCGTGTGTTATTGGCACCTTTATTTTGTTCGGGTCTTTTTCGCTCTTACTGTATTTTCACTCCCTCTAAATGATCCTTCTCGGAGTTCCAGATAAGTATTTTGTTATGTCTTTTGGCTTTTTTCTTTTTTTTTAATCTAAGAACCAATTACCTTGATAGGGAGGAAGAGATATCATAGGAATTATGATTTTGTCCAAACATTTTGTTATCAATTTAGCTTGTCTCGTCATTTCTACAATTCCCGTTCCGATGGTTGACGTCATTTTGACCCCTCCCTCCACTTAAAAACACAAACAAACAAACAAACAGACAAACAAATACAACTGTAAGCAATGATATTAGTTAAATGTCTGTTTGTCGTTTTTTTTTCTTCAGGAAACATACGCCCGAGCAGCAGCCCGGCCCCGCGCGCGAACACAACGAAGGAGACCGTCTTCAACATCCTCGAATCTCTGCCTCACGGCTTTCAGACCGGATCGGCCCCGTCCTCGGCCACCAAGGTGGCGGACAAGGTCAACAACTGCAGCAGCTGCAAGTTGAGTTCGGCGGCGACGGGAGGAGAAGCTTCCAAAGCAACCGGACGCGTTTCCCTGGCAACGGCGAAGCACGAGAGGAAAGCCGTCAGTGCGGACAATGCGCGTCGTCAGACCGCCGATAGCAACGAGGTTAGCGATTCTGCTGCTTTTTAAAAGCCCTCCGCACACAGATCCGACTGGTTTTTAGTCAGGCTAGAGTCGGTTTCGCTCAGTCGTAGCCGATTCAACATGTTGAATCGGCCTCAAATGATCTCCGACTGGCTCTTGACCGGCAAAACAGGGAGTCCTGAGGCAACGTATACAATGTATACTGATCTGAACCGACTGAAAACCAGTCGGATCGGGTCGAGTCGGTTCTGTGTGCGGAGGGCTTTAGTTGCAGCATTCGGGGTACCAGTCTATATGCTCCCTGGTTACAATAAATCATGCGTATATTGACCACAAAGAGGGGAAATGTGGCCACCAAAGACAGGTGACCTCTACAGGTTCCGTAGCACTGTTTTTCTCTGCAGAGGAACGCTTTTGGTAGCCACCATAACTACAATTAGGCAGGTTGGCTGCCGTACAGACGGGTGGCCACTAAGACGGGTTCGGCTGTTTATCTTGTCAACATTTGTATTTGCTTCCCAAATTGATTGATTGATTTTCAAATGATTTCTGTATTTTCTCAAAGAAAGCTATCATGAAATAAGTGTGATTAGAGCATCAAACTACAACCTAATGCTACAAACCCATGTTCAGGAACATTTTATTGATTGTATAGGAGGGGGGAAATCCCGGCTTTGATTCAGGTTTATAGCTTTAAATATGTGCCTTTATAGATATACCACACTCTTTTTTTCAAAGAAATCCTTAAGTTGGGAAAAAAAGGGAAATTTCATGCAACTTTTTTGTTTATTTCGCATCGGCGTTCCATGCTCCTAAAAAAGTAATTTATAGCAGAGCTGGAATGTGCGCACGTGTCACCCGATTCATGACATCACAAGCAGACCGCAACACGGAGGAATGTGCATGGTTTACATGCAGAGCCTATGACTTGCTAGTAAAATAAACTCGTTTTTGCTTGTAAATTGAGGCTTAACTGAAAGTGCTTAAGAATTGCTAAGAAATGAATTGTAGCAGGATGCAGCTACACATCTGAGTGTATATCGTCCATGATATAAACCTAAGCAAATGTTTGCAAATATTGAAACAAATGGAAATAATATCTCTGTGTCAACGTGAGTATTGCACTCAGCGTGTACGTCTATGACCAAGCTAAACTGCGATTGCCTGCAAGGCTGCATGTGACGTCACAAAGATGACGTCATTTTTTTTCTTGCCCGGACTCAGTTTTTTTACGGGGGTTACGAAAGTGATTTTACAAGTTGATTTTTTTATTTTACCGGGTTTTCCCACGAGGAAAATATGTTTGTATTAGTAATCTTCATGAAAATCTACGTTAGATACAGTAAAACACAATTTTTGAGGCAGTTTTCTTGTCACCATACCTTTAAATGCACTAGAGAATTGCCCTGTACTTAACACATGTGAAGATTTTATAGTGATAATATTTTGCAACATTTTTAAAGAAGATTGTAGGAAATATTCGTGATTTAATTTAAAGCATGCTCTGTATCTATTGAATGAAAATTAATGTTCATTTATTTTTCTTTTATTTCAGGAGTGGGACGCCGCCTATCGTCTGGAGCGAAAAATCAGCGACACCGTGAAGGGCGCCACCTACGTGAAGAACATGATACCCGAGCAGCGCACGAGAGCCTGGGTGGCCGAAATGGCTCTGGAATACATTGCTAAGAATAATTCGAGTAGCAAAAAAGAACTAGAAAGAAATGTTAACGCATTCATGACTGTAGATCATTTGATAGAATAATTCTTGCCAGCATTTGATCGGGACAAACAAAGAGAAAACTACACATGTTGAAATTGTGGGTTTGGGTAGCCAAGCGGGAACAGAACAAATCTAGCAACCGGAAATGGGGTTCGTTTCCGAAGATGTATTTCACCTTTGGTCTGGGTCAAGTATGTAACTGTAGATCATTGATAAATTATTCTTGCCACTATTAATTAGATCAGGAACAAGATAGAAATTATGCATTCCATAATGTGGGTTTGGGGTAGCTAAGGCGACGTTTTGATGATTTGGGTATAAGAACAACTCTATCTGCAACTGGCAAATTTGGCTCTTTTCCGAAGATTGACTTCATAATTTGTCTGCGCCAATTATGCGTCAGAAATTAAAAAAAAATTGACTCAAACGTTTGCGCCAGAGCTGCCAGGAATAGCACTTGGAAAGTGAACTAAACAAGAGTTATTTATTAATTATGCGATTCTCAATCATGCCATAACTCAATCATGCCATTTGATGTATTGAGACAGTACGCCCTCTCCTGTTTGAAAAGCAATCATGTTGTGTGCAATTTAATATCGAATAAATTCGCCACCAGTCCTAATAGTTTTAAACATACAATCATGTTATGCTCAATTTATTGAATATCAGATCTATTCACCATTGTCTCGACTGTAGATTCATATTTTTTAACACAAACATCAATATTTAGGATCGCGAATCATCGACAAGATTTGAAAGGAAACGATCAAAGCAAATTGCCTAGGCATCCGTTTGACGAGTTCCGCTTCACTGTAAAACGTGATCTTTGCATTGGTCCCTCCCACGCCTGTTGGTGTGTAGGTGTGTTTAGTATTTGAATTTGGAAGCAGGACATTAATTTGAACCACAATAAAAATATTATTGGGGAAACCTTACGGTGCCTTGAAAGAACTGTGACCTCGATCATGGAATAGCTTCCGGATATTGAAAGTGGTAGCGTAACTCTGATATATGGTTGCATAACTTGATGTCTTGATAGTGCGCGAATCTGGTATCGAATTCCATTTCATTCCATCAATTTATTCCATCTCCAAATCATATTTTCACAAACAAACAAATACAACAAAAAAACGATCAAGTGTCTTAGGCTTACACACGAAGAAATCATGTAGACAGTGGCTTAGCCAGGAATTTTGCGAAATGGGTTGGGGGGATCCACTCTGCGCTCGCATTTCAGGCCTGCCTATAAGGGCCTCTGTCGCGGGCGGGTCCAAGGGGCGGAGCCCCCGGAAGCTGTTCGACTCGGCTTTTCAAAGCCCCATCAAAAACTATCAATTATTGGCTAACGAACAATACAACAGGCAAACAAAAAGGCATGAGGGGGGCTCGATGCCCCCCTCCCACCCTCGCTCCTGCAGTACAAAACGTTGCCGTCGTGATGAGTTTACAATCAAGCGATACTCCTTTGTCAACATGGTCAACGTGACTTGGCATATCTTGCATAAAAATGTAGCGATTATTCGCAATGTTACGATTTAAACGCGCTGAAATACGCAAATATGATTGGTAAAACAAAATTCGCTGATTGTTTTGACTTGCATTTTCATCAGTTCTTTGAGATTGGTCGCAAGTTTATATACAAAATTCAAGTATTCCTGAAATCAGTGGGTAAATTTGATGTTGATTGGTTGAACAGTCAGTTATGAATCATGTCGAATTTTGTGGTACTATTGTGACAAATGAAGGCTTCAAAATTCTATGGTGACTTGTGCAAAATGGGATAATCATTGTAGCATTTCAGTTTCGTTCAGTAGTATCATGTTAACTTGGAAAGACAAAAAAAATTTAAAAAAATAAATGAAGATGAAAATATACACCAAATAGTTCAGTTGTGTTGTTTATTAATTGTCATTTCTGTATTTTGTAATTATCAGTATACATGTATAAATATATTTTACAAAATTAAAGAATCGGTTTAACGAAATTGTGTACAAAATAATCATTGAATATACGATTCATACAAATCAAACAAATTTAAAGTTATGAGTAGACAAAAAATAGCACAGAAGTTCAAAAGCAACCTATGTGACGAGAAGTTGTAAATACTAGTTTTGTAATTGTTTCTATATTTTATAAATCGAGGCGAAATCCTAGAAGAATAATTAATATTAATTAAAATTAATTAATTAATAAATGAGTCATTTGATAAGAAGATGATTATTTTGATTAATTAATGATTAAATGGATAGATAACTGCATTAAAAATGTAATGATTGTATGAATGAGACATGCGTGAATGAATGAATAACGGAATGAATGAAAGAATGTATAAGTAAATAATATTGATGTATGAATGATTGATTGAATGAATGAATGATTAATTATAAGATTATTAATGAATGGATGAAGGAAGAAAGGAAGGAAGGACGGGAGGAAGTGATGAAGCGATACATGAATGAAAGAATGAATGAATGAGGTATTTTATTCATAAATTAATACATAATATAAAAACATTAATACGGCACATATACTCGTTTCAGAAAATTTTATAGTTTTGGAATGCGTACATAATAAGAAAACACGAACAACCAAGAGAGTCGCTTTGTTTTTTGTTTTTGTACCCAGGAATATAATTAAAATGTTTATATGAGCTACACAGTCATATACAAATTAATTTGTATATAAGATTAAATTAAATTGGTCTGCCTGAAATGTGAAGCGACCACACAAGTTCGAAGTAACGTAAATTCACCTTACACAGTTACAAGGTTAATGATATGCATGCTGTATTTTGATGCCTTAAAGGGATCTAGTAACGTTGTCCAAATCCTCAAAACTTACTTGGATGTCTAGTCACTGTGGTTCTCTCACACCACGGAACAGGTTTCGGTTTTTCAAATTTCCATTTCGTTCAAAATATATTTACGATTGAAGTGTGTCTACTGGATAATTCAAGCCGTGTACAAAGTATAAAGTGCAATGAGTTAGTGAATATCACTTTGCATTTTTGCTAATTTCTCAGCCCAAAAACATCCAATTAACGTAATGTGTTCACGCATTACTTTGTGGACAAATCAGATCACTCCAATGCACATTTTATTAATCAGTCATCACTTTTTGCCCTTTTCAACAAAGTGTACTAGATCCCTTTAAATAAGTAAAACATTTACCTAAAGTCAGGAGTGCAATAGAAAACAAAAACATATATATTCGTTTTGAGATGCAAACAAAACATGTGGCAGAACTTGGCGGGTTATAATGTAACCACTGACATGGCAGCAGACACAACAATATCGATAACGTATATTTCCCACTTGTATTCGTGCACGCTCAGATGACGTTACATATAGTATACAAGTAACATATATTTAGTGCTCTCAAAAACGTTAATTATTCCCATTATTGGTGTTATACCCAAGGGGAAATTATTATATATACGACTAGAAATGACAGGAATTATGCACTTATCAGTAAGAGATACCATACAAAGATCAACTTAATTTTCAAATTCCACTACAATAAATAATGGTGCTAAATTTGGAACGATGTAATCAAAGTAACAACAAGTAGAGGAAATAGCATTTTTATTTTGTTTTGTAGGGCTTCTTAATCAAAGACGCTTGACTAAAAAACAAATGATAATGAGAATGACACCAAAAATAGTATTCTTTATTCAAAGCGTAAAAATAAACTAATACATTTGCCACATTTACGCAAGACGAAGGCTTAAAGGGATCTAGTATAGCATTGTAAACATATAAAGAAAAAACAACTTAATTTTACGACGCTTTGAAATAAGGATTGTGAAATGAGAATGGCATCGGAAATATTATTTTGTATTGTTCAACATAAAAAACACTAAATTTGTCACAGTCACACCTAAACATATATAGACGTAACATAACAAAAAGAAGTGTAAACGAATGTAGATGCAATAAAAAAATAACAAAAGTTGTATACTGAAAAATTACTGATAATTAAATTCATGTTAACATAATATCTAGTTGTAATATACATTTGTTAACTTAACAAGATTCAATTCGGTAACATTTATAAACATCTTTCCTTTGAATTAAAAGAAAATCGTCATGATCCACAAACAACATTTTCTAAATCAAAAACATTCTTGTTTGAGCAAGGTTCTTGTTGCTCCATTACCCTTTTTCTATAAACAAATTAGCATCAATGGCAAGAATACAAAATTGTCTGTAAACAAATGACGTTATGAGTCTTCATGCATCAAAGGTTTCTATATCCCTCGTCATCATAACCGCCATCAAAATCGACATCATCATCGTCATCATTTTGGCGTCCACCAGTCCTTACTCTTCGATTCGTCGTTCCTGAAGTTGTGCGAGTAGTTACCGAGGAATTTAGAATCGCGACTGAACCGCGTCGCCGGAAGCCCGCCCACCCCTCCTCCGAGCCCGATGCCGTCTCCGAACCCCAATGATAAGGACTTCGACCTTGTCGTCGACGTCGAGTAACCGGTCAAAGAAGCCGAGCCCTTCGCGTCACCGTTGTTGTTGTTATTATTCCCCAACGCGATCGGGAAACGGGGCTTGAACGATGACGTAGTGATTCCGAGCTCCTCCTCGTCATTGAGAGCTCTGATATGGTTGTCGAGTCGGTGTGCGCTCTGGGCAGGTGCGGCAACGTTGTCGGCTTGCTGGTCGTTTCGCTTGGAGGCCGGGGTGAACTTGAAGCGGCGTGGTCGATTACCGACTAGATTTGGAGTCTCGCCCGTTTCCATATCGCGCTCATAGTTGAAATTGGATGACATGACGATGGAAAAGATTTTCCCTTTTTTTCGAGAAAAAAAAATCGTCGATAACGAAGACGTTGAAGCCAAATGGAAGTTGTGGCACAATTAAAGATATGATTTTAACAGTCGTATTTTCTTTCTCTCTTCCTTCCTTTGTTTCTCTTTTTCTTTTTCTTTTCTTCTTTCCTTCGTTCTTCCTTTCTCTCCTCCCTTATTTCTGTCTTCGCTTCTTCTTTTTTCGTTGTTTTCTGTAGCTCAGCTCGTACCAAAATAATACCTCGTCGCATCGAGGCCTCCTGTTGTCAATCGTGTACCAGTTCGGTCATTGTCTAATTCGCCATCTCAGAAAGAATTTATGAAAAGTCAATCTTTAAACAAAAACAGTTCTATATGAAGGAGAAAGTGTAACAACGTTTATGGCAATTTACCAACTGCACATGCACTTGCTTTGATACTTGCTGTGGTTAATTGTGAATTCTTGAGTTACTTCGATTTTACCAACATTTTACTGCATTTGTCAGGCGTCTGCTGCTGGGTGAAACTGTCCTGCATTATGAAAGAAAATAATGTAAAATCCATGTTAAGCATTTATATCAGTTAAATTATTGATCATGAAAATATTATAATAGACATACACAGGCCAGATTTTGTGAAGTAAAACTAACTTGCAAATGATTGAATTATTAATGTGTTTAAAAGAGTTATTAAAACTTACGGAATATATCGGATATTACTACTTCTACTACTACTACTACGAATAATTATATGATCGTTTTATATGGCGCCTAATATGATAAAATATCATCTTTAAGCCGCGTTTTGCACTATTATTACCCCCCCCCCCCCCCCCCCCCCCTCCCCCGGTCATAGGAAAAGGTGCCAGCCCATTGACACTACATGCACAATATTCACTCCCTCGGGAGCATTCCTTCCAGGCGGCTCACTGATAGCACAACTGTATGTTTATTTCATCCGTTCATCATCTCATTATATAGCCTCAGGGTATATAGCCTACAGGAGAGCCAAGCTATACAAAGGAAGTCCTTCCCAGTCGACATATTCCACTAGTCGAGAGGCGTTAGTAGGTCTAACTTCAGGCCCAACTTCGATCGCTTTGCGACCAACAAACTTGTAAACACACGGGTTTATGAATCGATTGGTTTACACCCGTTTGGTCTGCGTCTTAGTTTGGACTAAGTTTATACTGTATGATGATTGAGACATCCATTTCCCCAAACTACAACTCCATAACCAACTTGGCCCCCAATTAACCCTTAACCATATACCCTAACCATAATCCCAACCCATAACGCTATAAACTAGTTAACACGCTGGGTTTCGATCGCTGGACTCTAAACTCATTTATTCCACGCCATGTAGTTCAATTGGAATAAGACTTGTAACAGAACGATACCAGAAAATCGGTTTTCCCAACTCCAAACCAGAGCCATATATTATAATCATAATCCTTACCACTATCCCAACCCCTAACCGTAACCATAACCCTAAACCCAACCACTAATCATAATCCTAATCCGTATATTCGTTATTATTTAAGCCTCAGAAATTTCGATTTAACCACGTTTTAGTAAGTAGATAAAATGGGAGAAGACCGAATTAGTGTAGACGAGGGGAGCGAGGTACCGACACGTCTGCCTCCTTTTAAAAGGAAGAAAATACTTTGAATAATCGATCATCTAACCCTCCACGTTCTTCCACCCTTTTGTGTGCCATTGTAGGAACAACAATGAGCAATATATTCCCATATTGATCGGTCGGTCAGTGGAATAAGTTCTTGATTCGTGTATATAGTGAGATTATATAGTTGAATAGCGTAGATTTACGAATAAATGTATGTTGTAAAGATTTGTGGCGAGTTTCGATATGTTTTAAGTGGGCTTCTTGATAAAGAAGTAAAATTAACTGTATTCCTCAAAAGCTAATAATAGTTTCGAGAACTGTTATGGAAACCATATAAGTTGCCACATGATATAGTATAAATGATACCACAGGTATACTTCCGTTGAAATAAGTTAATGAAGAAAAAAGAATGTCAAATAATATACTGTATGTATCTTTAGAACGAGGCGTTTTTCTTGTATGAATCGAAAGGAGAACAAAAATGACATTATATCACACGATTCAACAATTTACATTATTATGATAAGTCATGAAGCAAGCTTAACTTAAATTGTACAAAATACTAGAGACATGTAAAAGACTGCACTCTGCCGACGACAGAAACAAACCGTTAAGTTGTATGATAAACTTATTGAATTAATTGCTAAGCGACATCAAATCTCAATCTACTAAGCATGCTATGAAATGTTTATTGAAATCGCACATAATTATCAGAATCCACAGGAATGAGAAAACATAATAATGAATATGGCAGAATTTAAAGGAAATGTATCAACTTAGATTTCTTAAAACATACTTGTACTATTTTAAACAATTTGTGTAACTGTATTTCTAATATAACTCATATATTGAACTTATTAAGTAAATGTCCGATTAAAATTGAATCATTTTCAGCGGAAGATGAATCATCTTTCGCTGAAAATTATTATCAGATAATGTTATCCAATTATTTCTTACACACGAGGTCCGAGCATTTTTGTAAAATTGTTCCATCAACTATAATTTTACTGCATAGGATATATTTAGTATAATAAAGACATTTAGAACATCTCTTACCTTTTGCGCTCAATAAATAAAAGTTGATGTTAAAATGTTCTCTTGATGATCTCTCTCTATATCGGCTAAGTATTTCAACTGAGGAAAAATACAAGAATCCGTATATTATATGCCTCTAGATGGTTGGAGTCGAAATACATCATTTAAGTGGTGATGTTTCATAGATGCTCCTCCGATGCGCCAAGAGAAAAATTAATAGCAATGTGTTATATAGACACGTACAACATTACTGTCATCACCTGCGCCCGGTCCATTATTTCGCAGGGGTGGGCGGGAGTAGATAGGATGTGTATATAAAGGAAGTAAAAATAAAAAAGTTATTCTGTACACAAATATTTTGTTTTACATTTAGTTTTCTACCTGGTATGATTGTCAAATTTATTAACATTTATGCTGAACATGTCACATCGCAATTGATGATTTATTTTGTAACCGGAAATGTTGGACATCCCCGCTGGAAAATTGAACCTTCTTTAAGGGAAGAGCTTGTAAGGTTTCACTGTGAATATCATTACGTGCTCGTTATTGTGTTAGTGCGATGTCACATATCACCGGATAGCTCAAACGGACGCCCGACGGATAACAAATTTGCGAAAACAAAATACATATAATAATTCGGCGCTGCATGCACATGCACACAACTTTCCGCCGGATACTAACGACGGACATCGCCTGACCAGGAACGCTTTCGTCGAATCAGAAACAGACAAGAAACGCATGCGAACGGATTGATAATTTGGCTCTCCGTCGGGCGTCCGTTAACGCTATCCGGTGACCATGGTGATGTGACAAGGGCTTACTTTTTGAAGTCGCATGATATTCGTACCCCTATTTTTGTTTATGCATTTGGGATATATTATGTAAGAGTGTGACATTTCGGGCAATTTAATTCAAAATGTCATAATCATTTTGAACCGTGTATGAATATAAATACAAAATAGATCTTTATGTGGAATAGTCAACATGTTGTGTACGGATCGTGGTCTTAAAATAAAATGGTATTTAATGTTAAGGTATATAAAAACAGGACAAAACGAAACGTTTGTAAACAACTAATAGGTATAGGTATTTTTGGATTCCTTTTTGATTTGAAATATGTTTTTCTTTATTCTATGTGCGTAAATAAACCTTGTTAAACCTTGATGGCGACGATGACGACGATGACGAGGATGATGATGAGGATGATGATAATGATGATAATGATAATAATGATGATGATGATCAGAATCAGTGACAAAGCATCCGGGGTGGGGGGGGGGGGGGGGGGGGGGGAATGAGCCGACTTTCAAAAGCAAACGAATGTTTATAACAATTTGTTTTCTTCAAATGCAGTCAAAACAGACACCGCGCCCCAATTAGTTCATTTATGCCTCACCATTAATGATGTTGATAGTGATGCAATCATTAAAGTGATCCATTAACTTTCTATAATTTTTTCCAAAAGTGATAAGATTCTTGAGAATGATATGTGAGATTTTCATAGAAAAACAATCATGTTGTTGTATCATGTTTATCATGTTTTCCTAGGAGAAACAGAGTAAATCGATGTTTGATTTTATCCCGATCGTTCGCTTGACTACGGTCGAAAGCGTCTATATACAGACGCTTTCAAATGCAATCTTAAACATCTCTATAATTAGGGAGACATTTAGCAAATCAAAACCCATTTCATTCTTCAGTTGCCATAAGCCAAACAACAAGGTACTATTAATAGAGAAGTGTGAACGCTCCAAGTGATTTTGGTTGAATTATTTTTAGAAAGTTAATGGATCACTTTAATAACTGAAGTACTGTTTATTAAAACGTCGTCTGCTTATTATACCATGTTTTGAACTATTTATAAACACCTACACATTTTCGAGGATTTGTTTTTATCAAATGTGTCCGTCATTGTCGCCATCATGATCATAACTTGAAATTAAATGTATAAATAACTCGACATAAACAAGTCAGACTTTTTTTCGCATATTTGCTGCAAAGATTATCGACGACAGTCGACAGAGCTATTTTTAACTAACCGTATTTAGAAGAGAAATTAGTGAAAGTGGAAAAACAAAAAAACACTGCCCAACAACACACGAACAGACGCAGACGTACACAAGCGCGCGCACACAGACAGACAGACAGACATACAGACACACACACACACCCACGTGGACACACTCACACATGGGCATGGACATTCACACACACACTCACACGTGGGCACACTCACACGTGGGCATGGAAATTATTGGGAAATACTCCATGTATATCTAGTCTAGGCGATCGGTGCAAAAAAAGGCGAAAATCGCTCGGAAAATGATACAAGTATGAAACTTGGTACAGTTATACTTGAGCCTATACTGAATATTTTAAAAGGTGGAGCCAATGCATCCGGCCTGTTTCTTAGCAACGGTTGCTAAGAAACGTATTGACCCTAGCAACGAGCCATTTAAGCATATCTAATCCATTCCAAAATGATGATGCTATGTGTTTTATCATCAAAACTATCTAAAGACATGTTATAAGGTCACTATAAGTGCCAATATTTAAAAAAAACATTTGTTTGTTGCTAGGCAACGGATAAACCATAGCAACTGTCTAGTTATATCTTAATTGTCCATTTGTAAACGACTTTTCCACCTTACACTGCCTACAAGTTTACAGAAGAGAAATATTTGGGTATATTTTAAACTGTACAGATTGTCATAAATGGTAATTGACAAATAATATCAAATTGAGTTGCTTAGTAACATATTTACCATAGCAACAAGCTGTGTACACATAGAAAACAATCCCTGCATATGGGATCCATTTAACTCAAACAATTTTCTTATCAATATAAGGCCTATTTCCTGGAATCAGTAAAGGTTATGGTATTTTATAATACATCAACTTGAAACAATGTTACTATAGGCAATACATCCATGGAAGCAACCAGCTATTTTTGGTCAGATGGATTGTCTCAACAATCTGGTTCGAGAGCAGCAATAGTGGATAAATTGTCTTGCCGAAGGACAAACGCGGTGGGCTGCGTTCGAACCCGGGATCTCACGATTGGAAAGCGCGCGCTCTACCAATGTTGCCACACCACATCCCCTAGTTTCAGGCATTGTCACAATCTCCTATGCATGTGTAATACACAGTGCATTTTAAGTGTGCTCGTACACATTTGCAGTCTCTACATCTGCTCCTACATAGACACTTCAGTAGCTCTGGGCAGGATGCACTTGGTTCCAGTAAGTTTGTCCACAGGGGCCTCCACTATTCTGGGCAAGTCCATCCCCACTCAGAAGTGGAGGGCAACTGGCAATATGGCATAGTAGTATGTCCTTAATGGTGCCCACCTTGTAATGCTGCCCTTCTGATATGTTTCTGTAAGGCAGCCTTGGTGGAAGGAAGTGCTGACATCTGACTTCATTGATGGAGGTACATATTGCTGTATTGTCATAGAGAAGGATGATGAAGTACTCTAGGGAAGCCTCGGTCTCTTCAGAGAATTGTTCTGGTGCACTGTGCAGCTCATAGAAAGATCCAGTGAGTTCATCATGTGTCTCACACTTTCCATGCAGTCTTCTTTCCAACTTGGGCAAACTGGGAAACGGTGTCGCATCCCGTGAAAGCGTGGAACACCGGAAGAACCAACGATTTTGTGGGCCCAAATCTCATGAGCTGGGATGTAGTGAAAGTTCTTTCTAGTTCTGAATGTAATCCAGAGGTATATTCTTCCTAGCTGCTGTACAGTTGCTACTGCTAGCACAACTACATCAGTGTCTACTGTCCGAGCAAGGATCTTGTGAAAACACTGCCTGACGGCATGAGCAACATGTTCCATGATCCTGGAATCTGCTTCTTCATGGTTGCAGGGAGTAATGCTGGATGTGTCTCGTGCAGGTATACAGAGTGCATTATCACCATCGGTGACAACAAAATGGTTCTCTGCTGATGCAAGGGGTTATATACGATACCATAGATTCCTAGTTATAGTATGGAATCACAATTACTTAAGTTTAATAAGTGACCTCAGTAACTATAACTAAATACAGGCATTTAAATTTCTATACAATGACAATTACTGTTCTCTAAAATATTGTGATGGGTGACCTCACCGCAAAAGTAGGAGCGGACCACATAGTATGGGCACCACCTTTGGGCAAGTATGGACTAGGACAGCTCAATAGCAGAGGGGAGAAGATTCTAGAATTATATATGTTACACGGAATGGCAGTGTGTAACACATACTTCCAACACAAAGAATGTAGGAGGGCAACATGGACGTCCCCATGTGGACATGACAGAAATCAGATAGACTTCATCATTACCAAATTAGAGAACAAGACGTTCCAGAACTGAAGATCATACTGCTCAGCAGACGTTGGGTCAGACCACAATCTAGTACTGGCAAATGTGAAGCTATCACCTGCAAAGTCTAAGCGAATGAAGAGCCTTCCCAAAAGCTACGATGTTGGCAGACTTAATGACTCTAACATAGCAGAAGCATTTAAAGCCAGGATTGGAGGTGCCTTTGAACCACTACTTCAGCTTCAGGACACGGATGCAGATGAGTTGTGGAAGCAGATCTATACTACCAATAACATCACAGAAGAAGTTGTAGGCTTCAAAAGGTCAAACAAAGTTGAAGGTCTCCCAGAAGATGACTGTAAGACGTGTGAACAAAGGAGGAAAGCCAGAATCCTGGTGATGAACAATCCCTCTGCCCACAACAAGAAGAGCTACAAAAAACTCAATAAAACGGTCAAGTATGAAGTGAAGAATTGGAAGAAGAAAATTCTTGACGCAGAGGTGGAAGAAATGGAAATTGCTAACGCAAAGAACAACAGCCATGAGCTCTTCAGGAAGGTTAAGAAACTATCTGGAGAAAGAGACGAGATGCAACCTGCCGTAAAGAACAAGGACGGCATCTTTAAAACGGCTCCTGCAGAAGTGTTGAAATGCTGGGAAGAACATTTTAGCGGCCACTTCACCACGCAATTTCCAAGGGTCTAAAATACTCTTCAGACCCTACCTGACCCTCAACCTACAGATAACCCAAGTGAACCTTTCACAATTGAAGAAGTAGAGGCAGCAATAAAACTGTTGAAGAACAGCAAGGCCTGTGGTTGGGACAAAATAACGGCCAAAACCCTGAGGACTGGTGGACAGCCGATGAGACAACTCCTGCTCAAAATAATAAATGCAGCATGGTTGGAAGGTAAAACCGCGGAAGACTGGAGCAAGGGTCTCATCACTCCAGTGTTTAAGAAAGGAGACAAGCTGGACCCATCCAACTACATGGCTATAACGCTACTCTCCATAACTGAGAGAGTTTTCTGTAGGATTGTCCTCAGGAGAATACAGGGAACCATTGAGAACCATCTGACTGAGGAACAATGCGGATTCAGAAGTTGTAGAGGCATCACAGATGCTGTGTTTGTCGTCAGACAGATCATCAAAAAGGCCAGAGAAAAAAGATACCAATCCACTTGAACTTTGTTGATTTTAAAGCAGCATTCGATACTATTTGGAGAGAAGCTCTCTGGAAATGTTTACGTTCCATTGGTGTGGACAAGTCCCCAGTCTACCTTATAGAGAGCATGTACAAGCAAAGCAAATGCTATGTTATGGTGAACGGTAAGATAACCGAATGGTTGGATGTCATAACTGGAGTTCGATAAGGCTGCCTCCTCTCTCCATGCCTCTTTAACCCATTCCTGGAATTTGTGATGAAGGACATCCAAAAACTAGACAGTGGGATACAGATGGGTGACATACGTACTAACAACATCCGTTATGCAGATGACACCACCCTCATGGAACTTGTATTTGAAAACCTCCAAATTTCTTCAAGGGAACTGGAAAAGACATGTAGAAGTTGGGGGATGAAAATCAATGCCACGAAATTCAGAATCAGGACAGAGGACCAACAAGTTATTACACTAAATAACACCAACATCGAGAAAGTGGATACATTTGTCTTTCTCGGCAGCATGGTACCTTCTATAGAAGATGACGTGAAGAGGCGAACAATACTGGCAGCCTGGTCATTTGGAAGGCTGAAAAGTGCCATCTGGTCCAACCAAGATATTTCGAGGACACTCAAAGTCAGGATTTACAGAGCCCTGATCCTCCCTATTGCCACATATGGAGCAGAATCCTGGAGCCTCCGTAAATCAGCTAGATCTAAGCTTGAGGTATTTGAAATGAGGTGCCTCCGGACCATCCTTGGAGTTCACCTAATGGACAGAAAAAGGAACGAAGAGATCAGGCAGAGGCTGAACATCCCAAGCACCATATGTGAAGAAATAACAAAACGTAGGCGGAAATGGTTTGGCCATGTGGTACGCATGCCGCATGACCACCTACCATACCAAGCATACCATAATGACTTTGACGCACGCAGACCACGGGGACGCCCTCCTACGAGATGGAAGGACCAAGTGAGGTGCGATGTGGGTCTATCCCTACATGAGGCAGAACATCTAGCCCAGGATAGATCAGAATAGAGCAGGATTTATCGTAGGGGAGCAAGGGGACACATCGTCATACGCACCTAAGTCAGTAAGTCAAACTAATTTGGCCAACAATAGTTGACAGGTTAGAAAAGCCCAAATGTTGATACAATGAGGTAAATGCGTTGCCTAGCAACCATTATAAAGCCATGTGCACTGTGCGGTGGACTTTTGCTTCAGAGTGAGGATATTATGCATAGTAAAGCAATATATATTGAAATACATTATAATGTTTAGTAAAATTGGTCTACATACATCAAATATGCTTGGTTGCTACGGAAAATATGTTGCCTAGCAACTGTTGCTATGATGTGTACATTGCAATTGCTCCAGGGTGGTGTTATGATGAAGAGCAAAGCTTCAGATATTAAAATACATTTAAATTGTTCGGAAAAATTGGTCTACAGGCATCTTACATGTTGGTTGCTATGGAAAATACGTTGCCTAGCAACCGTTGCTATACTATGTACAGTTTTCCTTGGCTCCACCTCTGAAAATGCTTAGAATGATGAGACCTACATGTGTAGAAAATTTCATACTTGTATCATTTTCCGAGCAATTTTCGCACCAATCGCCTAGACTAATCCTTATGTCTTTACTTTAGTCCTTTATGTTATTACTGTATTAATATAATTGTGTCAAATTATTCGGGGACACGCCCCCCCCCCCCCTCCCCCCCTATAAAAAATAATGCGCCACTGCGCATACAGTGGTTTTGAGACGTTATGATCAATGTACATTTTACAATACCGTATACGAAATAGAAAACAAAACAAAAAATAATACCAAAACAAGGGGTAAATTAGTTTGCATTTAGACAAATATTTTTTTTTTTTAATACAAATTTAGTTGAATTCGACTCGATATAAAATAAAATAATTTGTGTACCATTAAATACTTTTTATTTTACAATAGTATAATTATAGTTCATTATCCTACTAATACATGTAATAGTATTGTTATAGAATGGACCGAAAAATCAGTTTCTATATTTCGCCCGGCGCTCGGTTGTCGTGGTTGTACCGCTCCATTTGAGCATAAATTTAGTCCGATATAAACATGTAAACCCCATGTAGAGTCGGTTAATTCTGAATAAAGCCCGACGCAGACAGAGCCGACTCGACCCGATCCGACCCGACCCGACCCGACCCGACCCGACCAGACTGAAAGCCAGTCGGTCCGATTCAGTCGCGGGCGATTCAACATGTTGGATCGGCCCCAATTGGCTTCCGACTGGCTTCCGACGGGCAGAATCGGAGTCGTGAGGCAATGCACACAGAGCCGATCCGACTGAAAACCTGTCGGATCGGGTTGAGTCGACTCTGTCTGCGCCGGGCTTAGCGCAACACTTTGCTATGTTCGACGACAAACTTATCGAACCTAAAGGACAGTGGCATTGTAAAAACTTTTCATTTTACTATTTTAAAAAGAGATTGGAGGAATAAATTGTGAAATAGTATGCCCGGCGCAGACAGAGCCAACTCGACTGGTTGTCATTCCGATCGGCTCAGTTTTCAGTGCCTAAATACTAATACTAAAAATCTAAATACATCTAAATACTGTTCTTCAGTCTAAATACGTCGTGCATGGTTCTATCCCTGCGTCCACATTGACTGAGGATGTTCTTCAATCTAAATACATCGCTCATGGTTCTATCCCTGCGTCCACATTGACTGAGGATGTTCTTCAATCTAAATACATCGTGCATGGTTCAATCCAAGCGTCAACACTGACTGAAGATGTTCTTTTATCTTATTACATCGAGTATGGTTCTATCCCTGCGTCCAAACTGACTGATGCTGTTCTTCAATCTAAATACATCGTACATGGTTCTATCCCTGCGTCCACTCTGACTGAAGCTGTTCTTTTATCTTATTACATGCTGTATGGTTCTATACCTGCGTCCACATTGACTGCGGCTGTTCTTCGATCTAAATACATCGTGCATGGTTCTATTCCTGCGTCCACACTGACTGAAGATATTATCCAATTTAAATACTGTACATCGTGCATCCATGGTTCTTTTCCCGCGTCCCCACAGTGAATTATCGATCTCGAGTTTCGGTTCCAGAAAAGCGTCGAATAGTGGCACAAAACACCACATCTGCAATGGAACTGAATTGAGAAACAAAGCTTTAAAGTGCATAATTTTGTTGAAACCTGCATGGGTTTGTACCAAACTAGAAGGATGACCCCGACTCTGTAGTGTAATGTGAACACAAGTATACAGCGACACATTTATTGTGCCTTTTGATGTAACCATAATACAGATATGATGACTTCTTCTTTCGTGTGTACCCACATACAGTAGTTGTGTTCTTTTCTGTTCACTATAATGGGTATTTATTGCTTTTCCAAAATGTTGGTAGATGAAACTCGTCTCTCGCCCGGGTTTACTAAGTAACATACTCTTCTCAACGTTCTGAATGTTGTTTAAAATAGGCGAGTCTTGTCAGCATGGACACGATGATTTCTTCTCTTCTTGTATTCCGCTCTGTGCGATCTTGCCCGACTGCCTCTCGTCTACACCGTTCACCGAATTCTGGGGAATATAGAACACATAGAACTGATTAATATATTTAGAAAATGTGTAGATGAATACACGAACAATTGAAAAGACCCATGCTATGCCACCTCTTTTCGCTGTTTTTGCAGTAACCGACCCATGCACTCAAACGCAGCGTGGTTGCGGGGGGGGGGGGGGGGGGTTCTAGGGCACGTTCCTCTCCCCCCCCCCCCCCCCCAATAATTTGACTAAAACATAAGAGGCCAATTCTAAGATTACTTTAGGTGTGCCCATGATAGCGTGCTACCCCCCTCCCCCCCCCCCTAATCAGTCCAACAACGCTATGCCACTGCCCCGGGGGGGGGCACTCATGTATAATGTAAGACGGGTATGTGCCGCTTAAAAGAACCCCGTTTTCACACCCGATTGCCGCTCTAAAGATACCCGATTTTCAAAAATTGCCGCTCCATAGACCCCCGAATGACTTGGCTAGGTAGTTAAGTAGCCTCAAGTCCATTATTCTTCTTCTAGTCAGCTCCTTGACCACCATCTGAGGGTTTCCGTAGGTCTTTGGTAGCTCCAAGTTCATGTATTTTGCCCGTATTTGGAAGTTTTAGTCTGCTCCTTAGTCCCCTTAACTCCCGTTTCAGGGTTTTTGTAGCTCCAAAGACCCTATATTTTGTGCTTGTAGTCAGCTCTTAAGACCCCTATTTCGGATTTCCGTGCGGCACACGGGGTACGGGAGGCACGTGCCCCCCCCCCCCCCCCCCCCGTCCCTAGATCAGTTCCACCGCGTTATGCCACACTTGCTTACCTCTTTTAGCTGTTCTAACAGTAACCTGGCCATACACTCAAACGCCTCTGCCACATTCTGGTTCGTCACCGCACTGGTTTCAAAGTGTCTCAAACCGTGCTCCTCCGCAAACTGTTGGAAAAATATAAAAATTATAATGACAGAATTACCGGATATGTCCACTGTGATGCTGATATCACTCTTGCTGTCCACTATAACATACAGGTGGCCTGATTGGCCTCTACATACGGATGGTCTCTACAGGCAGGTCATCTCTAAATACAGGTGGTCTCTACAGACAGGTGGTCTCTACAGACAGGTGGTCTCTACAGATAGGTGGTCTCTACAGCCAGGTCATCTCTACAGATAGGTGGTCTCTACAGACAGGTGGTCTATCCATACAGGTGGTCTCTACATACAGGTCATCTCTACAGATAGGTGGTCTCTACATACAGGTGGTCTCTACAGACAGGTGGTCTATACATACAGGTGGTCTCTACATACAGGTCATCTCTACAGATAGGTGGTCTCTACATACAGGTGGTCTCTACAGACAGATCATCTCTACATACAGGTGGTCTCTACATACAGGTGGTCTCTACAGACAGGTCATCTCTACAGACAGGTGGTCTCTTCAGACAGGTGGTGTCTACAGACAGGTGGTCTCTACAGACAGGTGGTTTCTACAGACAGGTCGTCTCTACAGACAGGTCATCTCTACAGATAGGTGGTCTCTACAGACAGATCATCTCTACAGACAGGTGGTGTCTACAGACAGGTCATCTCTACAGACAGGTCATCTCTACAGACAGGTCATCTCTACAGACAGGTCATCTCTACAGACAGGTCATCTCTACAGACAGGTGGTCTCTACAGACAGGTGGTCGCTAAAGCAGGTTCGATCGTATATCCATGGTTACCTCTTCTCCCGCCTGCAGACTGATGACTCGATCCTCTTCATCCACGTCGCACTTGTTCCCGAGCAGAATCACTTTCACGTCTTCGGGTGCAAACTGAGATGAAGAAAGAAAAGAATTGCTCCAAAATTACATAATTATAATGATGATAAAGTCGAAATAGTCTATTATATTAATACGGTAAGCTTCAACCCCCCCAAATGTGTCCCACTCGAGATATCCTCACCCCGAGAATTCGGCGACTCCCCGACCGTCGGGATCGAAGGATATATGTTTTGCGGAGGACAATAAGGTATTCCCGAGTCGCTCCCGCCCCGTGGTCGTCCTCCAGATCGAAGAAAAGGGAAAGTCAGCAATGCCGGTTGCTAAAGTTAAGGCGCCGAGCACTGACTAACGATTTATCGCCGTAAAATTATTTGTAAGAATAAACATATAATATATTGAGAAACCATTTTATATATAATACGTTGCGAATCTACCCAGGTTTTTATAAATATCAATATTTATATTACGCGGATGGTATGGTAATGATCGCTATTGCCGATTGGCATTGTGTTTGTAAGTGCATCGACGACAAAATGCGACAACTTCAATTTAGCTGCGGTTATATAACGCGCAATGGCTGTACAGCCGTGTATACACGTCGCGGAGTCACCTAATCACCCCACCGAACCGTAGTTTATTTGCATAGCTCACTGACCTGCTGACCATCGTCTCTATTCGCCCTACCGTACACGATACTATAATTGCGCCAGCTTGTGGTAAGATGTATTAAGTAAGCCACGAAGCTAGCATGCAGTACCAGAAGAGACGCCGACGGGGTGGGGGTGGGTGTAGTGGTGGGGTAGAATGGACGGGGAGGTATCTGCTCATTTATTATGCAATGCATGTATAAACGGCTATCATCGGGTTTCACAAGAATATAAAAAAATGTATACGCGGGAGAACTTAGTTTGGATATGAATTGTGTAGGGGACACGACGGGTTATGTGTCATGCAGGCAATTGAAGACACGGGGGGGGGGGGGGGCAGCAGCGAAGCTAGCAAGAACACGAACATAGTGTACTGTATCTAATTTGATACAAGCGTAACAAATTATCGGGGGTGGGGGTAGAATGGATGGGGGAAGTATCTGCTCATGTTGTATGCAAATGCATTTAGGCTATATACGGTTACTATTCCTTTCAAGGGAATATACATGTATCATCGGGTTTCAAAAAAATATGAACAAAGGTATATGCGGGAGAACTTAGTTTATGATATGAAATGTGTAGGGGACACGACGGGTTATTTGTCATACAGGCAATTGGAGCCGCGGGGGGGGGGGGGGGGGAGGGGTGGAGCGGCGAAGCTACTTTATTAGCAAGAACACATACATAGTGTATTGTATCTATTTTAATACAAGCGGAACAAATTATGGATCATATGAAATATGGGGGGTAACTGAATAACTTTGCGTGGATACTAAATCATCATGATTTTGATGTATCGTTGGACGGGGACCCGACGGGTTGTGGGGGCGGGATTGCGTCGCCCGAGTCTATTTTGTCTTACTATTTAAATGATGACTGTGGGATATTTAGTAAAGTAAAGTGGTGTATGTCATCATCGTCTTTCTCTTACAAAACAAAAACCCGCGGATTTCCGCGGGTACAGCTAGTAATAATAATAATATGTATAGCCGGTGTGGTCGCGGGAAAAGTCCGGCCGCGGAATAAGACTGGGCAGTGCAGTTTAATGGGATAGCTGCTAACTTCAATTGTCATAGTTTTAGCCACCAAATGTAATCAAAGCCACTAAGTCTAACTATAGCCACCAAATCTAACCATAGCCACCAAAAACAACATATAGCCACCATGTTTACCCAAGTCGAAATTCCCATAGAACCTAAACCCATAGAAAACCCATAGACCCATAGGCCTATGGGTTTTCAATAGGGAAAATGGAACATGGGACCAATAGAAAACGATATGGGTTTCTATGGGACCCATAGAAATTCCCATAGGATTCCCATAGGATTCGATTCCCATAGAATTCCCATAGAAATCTCGCATAGGAATTTCCCGTTGACACTTCCAATAAAGGTATATCAATTAAATTCTCCTTTAGAGAATCATTAAATGATAATTCATACTTATATTTTCCTTATCAACCTCTTCAGACAGTGCAATAGGGCAAGCAAGGCATTGCCTCTTGTTGAAGAGGGTTAAAGAATTGAATTTAAAGCTGAACAATACATTGAGGTATATGTATTTGCAGTTAAAATACTTTTCCTGGGTTAGTACAATATTCTATCATATTTATATTGTTTTCTAGAAATATTAATTCCCATCTAGGAATTGAAAATGTGGTGAATAAATTGATTATATATTATTTCATTAAAATACACACGATTACAAGTGAGTATGTGTGTTAAACAAATAACAAATACATAAACATCATATTTTGTTGCATGAATGATATGCATGAGTCTTGCATGAATATGCAAATTTTCTATGGGTCTGTTGGTTTCTATGGGTTCTATGGGTCCTATGGGTTTATATGGGTCCTATGGGTTTCTATGGGTCCTACAAGTGTCTATGGGTGTGGGTTTCTATGGGTCCTATGGGTTTCTATGGGACCTGTGACCTATGGGTCCTATATGGGTTTCTATGGGTCCTATGGGTTTCTATGGGTTTCTATGGGTCCTATGGGTTTATATGGGTTTTATTTTCTGGGTTTCTGTTGGTCCCATAGAAACCCATAGAAACCCATAGGATTTTCCTATGGGTTTTCTATGGGTTTCTATGGGTTTCTATGGGAATTTCGACTTGGGTAGGGTTAGTTTTGTTCGCAACCATATTTTTGAAAAATATTTGAAAATATTGTTGAAGTTTGCAACCAAAAATAATATATCGGCAAGACGGACAAATTCCGCGCGCGGGTTTTTCAGCTGATTGTGACCAAGGCCAAGATCCGCGCGCGGAATTTGTCCGGCCAGTCTTATTCCGCGGCCGGACTGATTCCGCTACCACACCGGCGAAGACGGGCAAACAAGCTGTGAATTTTTTGCCCAATCTCAGCGGCGCCATGAAACTTTCAACTGATATTTTTGCATTAAACGATACACAAGTTCGGATATTATCACATACCATGACATAAGCCCTTTTTATACGATATCAACAAAAATGTATCAATTAGTCTGGCCAATATGCTTTCGGTAACTTTCCCAGGCCCGTAGCCAGGGGGTGCGTTGGGTGCGTATAACGCACCCCCCCCCCCCCCCCCCCCCAACAACAAAAAAAAATAAATAAAAAAAATCAGAAAGGTCCACTTTTCGTCGGTCTCGGTAAATCCTGCCTACGAGCCTGCTTTCCCATTGCTAATATTTGGCTTTGGTATATCATATGGGTTCTGTAGTTATATTAAAAGTTCTTAAACAGCTAACCTAAAATGATATAACAATAGCTAATGAGATATTAATATTTGTGTTACACTCATTCACTTTTTCAAAACTACTTAAAGGTGGGTCCCATAAAAAAGTAAGGTTACTACAACATTTTTTCTTAAATGATTTTATCAATAAATAATTCTCAATGAAAAATGAATTTCATTTGTTCATTTTCCATTTATATTGCATATTTCTGAACAGTTTTTCTTTGTTGGATTCTGACTAATGGTGTGGGACTTTTATCAGTGCACACATACATTATAGCCATCCTAATCGAATAACCGATACATGATTACAGAACCTTTCCTTTCAAACGTTTATATAATAAACGGAGATGTCCAACAACTACAATCTGTTCTTGGTCCCATAATGCAGATCAGAAAGAGAGTTACCATCGATTGTAAGTTACACATTCATTGTAAGTCAGATCATTTTCTTCCGAATGCGCAAATCTGATTGGTTGAAACGCGAAAATTGTCTGACTTACAATTGATTTTGAAATTCATACCGTGCTCACGTCCCGCAGCCAATCAGAGAGCGTAGAGAAGGAGTCCTCCGCCGTGACGTCATAACAGAGAACGATGCCCGCGGCGCCGCGGTAGTACGCCTGCGTCATAGACCGGAACCGCTCTTGACCGGAAGTGTCCCACATCTGTAGTCTCATCTCTTCACTGTCGATTATGAGGGTCCTAATTTTGAAATCCAGACCTAAATTGACAATAAAACAATTATTTAGAATGTAGAGATCAGATATTCATTGAAATTAAAGTCGAGATAATGGAATTAGGGGATAAAATCTCGTATCGGCACGTGAAACTTTAATGAAATATTAAAATTAAGCTTGCGTCATGGGTCGGAACCACTCTTGATGATGATGATGATGATGATGATGATGATGATGATGATGATGATAATGATGATGATGACGATGATGATTATGAGGATAATGAGGTTGATGAGGATGATGAGGTTGATGAGGTTATTGAGGATGATGAGGATGATGACGATGATGATGATGATGACGATGATGATGATGATAATGATGACGATGATGATAATGGTAATGATGATGATGATGATGATGATGACGACGATGATGATGAAGATGATGATGATGATGACAATGGTGGTGATGATAATGATGATGATGACATTAATCGTAATGATAAATATGTTGCATGCTATACGTCCGTTGCTGCTGTTGATAGTTTTGGTTATAGTGATGGCATTATAAATCACGGTTTAGGGTTATAGGGTCATTTTTTTAATTGTGATATCGCTAACACATTAAATGGCGCCGAGTTTGAGCACGCTAATAATAATTGGTGCGAGTTTACGAAATGTTAACTCTAACCTAGTTAGTACTTCAGGAATGTTATCGGTTATCATTCAACGAGATTGTTTACTCTTTCGGTGAGACTAAACTGTCAACACTCCAATTTGTTGTGTCAACAATCACACACGCTGTAGTAATGTAATGTGTAAGGTAAACATTCTTACCATGACGTTATCGTTACGTATCCCTGTTTTAAAGGGATCTATAGTAACATTGTCCAAATCCTCAAAATCCAATTGGAATTCTAGCGGTTCCCTCATACCTTGTGGTATTGATATTGACATTAGGAGCATGGGACAGGGTTCGTTTTTTCGAATTTCCCTTTCGTATTTCGTTAAAAAGATATTTGCAATGAAAGTGTTCAGATGTTAAACTGATGTTAAACTGTACAAAGTCAGTGCCACTGGCGTACTGGTCGGGTGGCTTGGGGGGGGGGGGGGGGGAGCTCTTGCCACCCCCCCCCCCCCCCCGAATAAAATTAAATCATGGATTATTTCTAATTCGAATATACAGTGATTTAAAAAAGGGTATTTCTTACGACATGATACATCAGATTCTACTTCATGTCATTGTCAAGTCAAGTTTACTTTCTAGGTATGCACCAGATTGCATAATTGCAAGTACAAATTTGCAACATTTTTCTTACCGTGCAAGGGCGGACACCCCCTCCCATTAAACGCTACCCCCTCTCGGTCGCCTGGCATACGTCTGGTATACCTTGTTCATGGTGTTGTAACATAAATAATGTGGCATTTGGTACAATGTTTGAACTGTATATCTCTTTGCGAATATAATTTTTGGGGAGCATATCGTATGATGTTTTCTTCACGAACGCAGAAAAAATTAATATTTTTATTTCGGGGGCTCCATTTTCGGGGGCTACTTTTCCAACTTTCGGGGGCTACAAATTTCCGGGCTCTTTTTCGAATTTCAGGGGCTACTAATAAGCTATAGTGCTGTAAGTGATAATTTTATAAGCATTTGATCACAATCCAAACAGAAAAATCCCGAAAATACAAACAATTTAAAAAAATTAAAAAATTCGGGGGCGAATTTTGTTTTTTCAGGGGCGAATTTGGGCATTTCGGGGGCGAATTCGCCCGCCGCCCCCGTGTTGGCGTCAAGTCCGAATTTCCTTCCTGGGTATGCACCAGATTGCACAGATTTAAGTCCCAACGTGCAAAAGCTCCGTGGGAGGGGGGACATCCCCCTCCCACACCCCCCCCCTAATACAATATAATACATTTTCACTGAAAATGTATTAGATAACTGAAGGTTTATCGTATTATAATGTCAAAATATTATGCGTGCTTTCGAGCAGATCCGTTTGAAAAGGTAGAAGGAATGTAATGTATTAGATAACTGATAGATTTGGGACTTACAAATAAAATAATTAAATTGTATTTGGGGCTTTTTGGAGTGTATCCTTATGGGAGGGGGTGTGGATAAATGTAGGATTTATGACGGATTTGGGAGATAGAAATAAAAGAAGAAACAAATTAATACTAGAGTACTAGAATAATATCTTAGAGTTAATTAAAATAATAAACTTTTGCCCGAATATAATTATGATTTTGCCCGAATATGACACGGATTTGCCCGAATATGATATGATTTTGGCCGATGATATGACATGATTTGTCCTTATTTCAAGTGCGTTTCGACCGAATATGGCCGTTTTCAAAACTCGCGGGGAGGGGGGGGGGGGGGGGGGCTGCACCATAGAAGTATGACCCCCCCCCCCCCCCCCCCACCCCAACCCCCGCCTCCTACGTCTACGCAGTCCTCACTATTTACATAAATTACTGACCTACTTCTATCTGACAATCCAGTCAATGTCCATTATCATATCGCGATAAAAAAATCATTTGTTCTGTTCCGGTTCAGATTTTGTTAAAATACTGATGTTTACCGTGTTCATTAAGTGTTGAACTGTAAGCTTAAAGGGGACCACCACGTAAATGACAACACAGTCTTATATGTTTGGGTATCAGTGTTAGGTATTACATAGATGTACAACACTGTTCAAAGGCTTGTGTTATTCATAAACAATGCAGTTAATCACCAACACTTACGGAACCATTAGGGCCCCATGGTTCCGTATGTGCCAATTGCCTGCGAGTGCGCCAACTCTATACACGCGTATATACGTTTGGAGACCATAGATCACACGTACGTCATATACAATAGCCGTAGTCTTCATATGCAGACCCAAGGCATACCCACTTAATACGCTAGTATGGTGATGAGTTTTCAAATCATTTAATTGTTATCTGGAAGCCAATTTTTCTGAACTTGCAGGTGGAATATGGACTACTAAAACAATTATCTTTCATTTATAAGATTATAATTTTGGGGTAGTGGTTCTCTTTAAAGGCACACTTCCTCATCCTCCGTTTATCTCCTTTTGTAATAAATTAAATGTCGATAATCATATCGCGATAAATTGATGGTGTTTATTTCTTCTAATCAGTTTATATCATTTAGATGTTGGTCACATATGAACCCTTTTCCGCATGTGTTATCTTGTTTAAGGTCTATAGTTTAAGTGTTAACTAAACTTTAAAAGACACACTTACCTTTCTTCCGTGTACCTCCTATAACCAGTTCTCTCAGGGATTCTGAAATTCTCATAGACTTTGTACAAAGCCCAAGAGGTTCCCGTAGACAAGGGGTTCACAAGCTTCCTAAACCCGCTCCTCCCGATAACGTGACAATTTGATACCGTGGTTGTAATTTAAAGGACTGTTGTTATCCGCTTTTAATTTCACGCAGGAAGGTTAAAGGCATCTAGTAACATTGACCAAATCCACAAAACTTAATTAGGGATCTAGTAACATTGTCCAAAAGCAGAAAAAACTTAATTAGACATCTAGTGGTTCTCTCGTACCCTATGTTATCCGTTTTACCAATAGAAGCATGGAACCGGGTTTGGTTTCTCAAATTTCTCTTTCGTTAACAAGATATTTACGATTGAAGTGTTCGGCTTTTTAACTATCCACTGGATAGTAATTACTGTGTACAAAGTCGGTGCAATGATTTAGGGAATATCACTTTGCATTTTTTGCTCATTACTCTGCCATATAACATCCATTTAAGGTGAAGTTTTCACACAATACTCAGAGGACATATCAAATCACAACACTACTTATTTTACTAACCAACAAAGTTACTAGACGTTGATATTTGTGTTATCATCATTTGTATCGCTAGTTAATATTAGTTTGTTCTTACCTAACGTTGCTTTGCTGTTTTGCGGGAACTCCCCCTCCACGTACCTCCTCAGGATGCACGTCTTTCCCACGCTGCTCCCCCCTATCAGCAGAATCTTGTAAGACGGAGCCGAGAGCTCCCGGTCCGGCGGCGCATGCGCAGTAGTCGATTCCATGATGGCGGCCTCCTTTTCAAGATGGCGTCTGTGTATCCTAAAGAAATGAGCGTTCTCTTCCAGATGGCGTTTGTGCAATAAGTGTTTTCTTGATTATGAGTTTTAATTTATTCCATGCATGAACGACATTTTCACAATCTAAATCTCACACTTTCAATGTCGGTGTTATTTTTAAATGGTGTCCGCTTTATGAGCGGGTATTTTACAAATTGCATCTTTTCAACATAGAGTCTATTCTAAAAACGTCTTTTCGAAGATTGCATCTTTCCCACGATTGTTGTTTCACAGGTGAACAAAATATGAGTATTTACCTTGAAATGGAGATGGCAAAATCGAGATATTGATGGTATATTTTCTACAAGCCTCCTTTCTATAAAATTGTCGTCTTTCTTAGAAGCGTCCTTTTAATATACATCTTCTTCCTCATCAAGATTAGATAAATAAGATTAACTTTCTGCGACTTCTGTAATTCGTCACCTTAATTAAAAGCGTCCTTTTCCAAATAATTGTCTTTCTGAAGACCGTTCTGCCCAATATATAGTTTTCTTTCTTAAAAGTGTCCTTTCCAAATGTCCTTTTTCTTTAAAAATGTCCTGTTCACATTGACGTCTTTCTTAAAAACATCCTTTTTAGAATGATATCATGGCTGATTCACGACTGGATCTGCAAGAGAGTTCGCCTCGACAGCCAAAGCATAATCACGTGCTATACTGGTTCTGGCGATACTCCGACCTGAATGCAAACAAAAAATACAGTGTAAAATAGGAACGGAGAAGTATTAGATAAACATTTTTAAGAAAAATGATATCAGGGTTCCTCACCGACACACCGACATTTCGAAATATACTTGCTATAATATATTTGGTTCATGGTAGTGTGAACAGTATATTTTTTACTTAAAGGGTACCACCAGTCACCACCCAAAAATAATATACTTATTAAAGAAAGGTAACATCTTTAGTATTCCATTCCATCAACAATTTCGCAAAAATATGTTTCCAGAAAAAAAATATATAATTGGAAACGCATCACCATTCTAAAGCATGCGTTCATGCGGTCTGAATTACGCAGACTGCTATGTGTGCAGTAAATGCACAATGCGTGCAGAGCGAAATAATCGCCCGGGAATCTATTGTTTACAAACGTGCGCGTGAATAGCATTGGCGCACTCGCAAATGGTTGGCCCATATGGAACCAGGAAATAGCAGTGGTTCCGTAAGTGGTGGAAATTAATTGCTTTGTTTAGGAATTACACAACCCTTTGCAAAATGTTGGGTATCTATTTGATATCACAAAACGGTACCAAAACATATAATAATGTGTTGTTCTTTGCCTGGTGGTCCCCTTTAAAGTTAATCTACTAAACAAAGCAGTAGAGTATTCGTAGTCTAAACATAAATTATAAATAGAGAGTGCCACCAAGGCAATTAATTCGGGAAGATCATGTGACTCGAGAATTTATCTGCGCAAAGTGAATTCAGAACAGCTACTAACTCCTCTCCACCCAAGGGCGTGGCGTAGTGGAGGGCAAGCGAGAACATCCTCCCCCCCCCCCCCCTACCCCCTCTTGATGCAGCACCACCCCGTGTTAGTTCTTTCCTATGCGTACGACTGTTCGCGTCTTGTGATAAAACTAAGTACCCAACGATTTTAATCTTAAGAGACATGAACGAACGAACGAACGAACGAACGGACGGACGAACGAACGAACGAACGAACGAACGAACGAACGAACGAACGAACGAACGAACGAACGAACGAACGAACAAACGAACGAACGAACAAACGAACGAACGAACAAACTTTAGAAATACACCAAGTGCAGTGAAGTATTGCTATCATTAATTTGTAGAAATGGGTTTAAAATGGGACTCTCCCCGTTTCCCGTTTAACGAGTGCAGTAATAATTATAGCTAATAATAAGTTCACTATAATCATGCGTAAAGTTTGGTAACCCATTCCGTAACCTGACCTTAAAGGAATAGTTGAGTATTGGTCAAACTTAACTTTAGTAACCAAAACCTGCACCATTACGGTACAAAATAATAATTATAACTTCACCATGCTCGAAAAGTATACACAATTACAAACGACTAAGTAAAACTCCTGTTATCATTCAAAAAGAGCCGTTACAACTCAAGAGGGCGCTATTTTAAAAAAAATGGTTTTAGCCTTTTTTCATACAAAAGTGTGCATTTAATGTTTGTTTAAATAATGATTCAAAAGAGATATCATCAACGACTTTTTACAAACCTATTCTGATTTTTTTTTTTCAAAGTAGTCTTCGAGCATTTTTTGAAATTTTTCTGAAAAGTCTAAATATCGCCCGGTGATTGCCGGTGACAAACATTTTGAATAAACATATATTTATGGATATTTCAGCCGTTTCTGAACCGATTTTGATCAAATAAAGTTTATTCTGTCATTACAGTTGTATGTTCTTTCGAATTTGACAGTCAGTTTTTCATTATCTCACCAAAAAAATATCGGGGGGCACTTCGGGAAATACCAATACTCAACACTACCTTTAATCACGCTACTCTGATATTAAGCGGATGTCATTAAATGTCTGTCCTTAAAGAAAATTAAGTTTTACTTTCAGTTTGAGCACATGCTATCTCCCATCGTAATGATATTTATGGCCCAGCGGTTAAGATAATAAATAAGAACTCAAGGGGATAGATGATTATTGTCCCATGCGGATCTCACCCCTTACAACTAGTACAAAATGTTATGGCGCTAAGGGATCTAGTAAAGGCCCAGTCCCATACTGAAGATTTTCACGGCGACTCGCAACGACTCGCAACGATTTACTAGAACGAATCGACTCGATTTAGCCACGGTTTTTTACGTAATACCTATTCATCAGGGGGGATGAATGAATAGATCATCCCCCAGTTGAATGGGTATCAATGACAGATCCAGTGGCGTAGCGTGGTCGGACTGATTGGGGGGGCACGAAAATTATTGGGGGGGCACACCTTATGTATTTCTTTGTTTTTTCAAAAAATGGCCCCTTATGTTTTCTATTGTTTTTTCGAAATTATTGGGGGGGCACGTGCCCCCCCGTGCCCCCCCGTAGCTACGCCACTGGACAGATCTACGCCCATGGTTTTGGGGAAGAACCGATACGATGTAATACGATGCAACACGACCTATAATGCCTCGGTCACACCTTTGCGTATGTTGCTGCGTATTGCTGCGCTAGGCGGGGTATATCAATACGCAGCCTTACCCAGCAATACGCAGCGATTTTGAAGTTAGCAGTCACACTATTGCGTATGTAGCTCGTATGCCGCTCGTATAGAGACTGCGTACGGTTGCCTATGGTTGCCTATGGTCCCGCTTTAGCTCGCTGTTGCTCGAAGCAGTACGATTCAATACGCAGTGTGCTCGCCACATTGCGTATGGAACTCGTTTTTTGCTCGCTTGCCGCTCGCTAGCCGCTCGCACCAGTTGGTATCGTTGCGTCTCACTGCGTATTCGCTCGCTTTAGCTCGACTGCCGTTCGTACTGTTGCGTGCCAACTCGCTCTGAAGCGTACCAGCTCGCTCGGGCTGCGGCGGTAGATAAAAACTGGTCATTTTGCGGCCCGTCTTTTTTTGCAAATCATGCTGCTAGGCAGCCAATCGTAGTGCTAGCGAGCTAAAGCGAGCAGGAACCAGCGAGAGCGAGCTAAATCGAATGGCGCACGAGCTAGACTCGCAGCATAGCGAGCGGCACACGAGCGAGACTCGCAGCAAAGCGAGTGGCCATCGCAGTGATTCGTGTTGCTAGGAGCGGTGTGCGAGCAACAGCGCAGCAATACGTGCAATCATGCGAACGACAACGAGCTACAGCGAGGTAAATCGTATGGGAAACGCAGCTATACGCAGTGACACGCGCTCTAAAAAAATGAGGTGCGAATGATTGCGTATACCTGCGCTAGGTCACTCGCTGTCGCTCGCTGTTGCTCGCATTCACTGGTTGTCACTCGCTCCCGCTCGTATGCAATTTGACCTTGCGTTTGCTTGCGAAAGTTTAGAAAATTGTAAAACTAGCGAGCGACATACGCAGGCCCCTGCGCTAGTCTGCGTATTGAGTACGTAGTGAGCTCGCATCATTGCGCTTTATTGGGTGTGTCTGCGTATGTCTGCGTTCGAGCAATACGCAGCAATACGCAAGCCCAATACGCAAAGGTGTGACCGAGTTAGCGATTTTCTCGACGAACGTCAAATCGTTGCGATTCGCCGTGAAAATCGTCAGTATGGGACTGGGCCTTAGTATCCAAATTTGCTTGGAACTCTAGACTAGTGGTTCTCTCATACATTTCAAGCATGGGTTTTTTCGAATTTCCCTTTCGTAAAAACGATATTTACGTTTGAGGTGTTCAAACTTTTAATTATCCACTAGATAGTCATAACCGTGTTCAAAATCAGTGCAATTTATAGTGAATAATTATCACTTTGCATTTTCGCTCATTACTCGGCCATACAACATCCATTTGACTTGGAATTTTCACACATTACTTTATAAGTGGACATGTTACATCACAACAATATGCCTTTTATCCACCCATGCAAGTCAAGGGCTTACTGCGCATTTTATCAACCATTCATCACTTTTCCCACATGTCAACAACGTTACTAGATCCCTTTAATGGGTCAGGGAGTTGGTAAATCTCTATTGATAAAGTATCCTCCCACCTATGCAGTAAGCCTCTTGAATTGCAGGGGTGCCACCTATGCACCCCCTACCTCCTTCCCCGAACCACCACGCCCCTCGCATGTCACATAATATATACGCTTACATATTATTTAACCGCTTACATCAAAATAAGAGAGTCACGAATATAATTGTTTAACCACGAAAAAAAATTATGAAACTAATTTTGCTCACACGACAATTGCTCCGACCAAGGATGTACATGCTAAATAGCCACGTTACTTTATCGTGAGAGTTGAATGGATTAGGGTTTATGGATTAGGTTTATGATTATGTTTTAGTCTGAGTTGTACTTATTATGCGTATATACGGTTATATAGGAAGCAAATTGCGACTGTCTCAATGCATGACAGAGGAACCTGTACAAAATATGAAGCACCCGTGACGAAGTTAAACAAGGTCAAGGGGGGCACAAAACTATGCATGACAGCCAGTTATACTACTGTTACTAATGTATGAAACTTTCAAGTCTTACCTCAATATTTCACGAATTGATTAATGATCCACAGGCACAGATCGCAAGACACTCGAAAGGACTACTGTATAAGGAACTATAACGACACTGGTGGTGTATAAACTGACTATCGATCCATGCGCCGAGAACGAGACTATAATTATAGCCTGTCTATAGTCTCAGCGATACTTTAAATACTGATCTCTACTCATCGTTGCTGGAGCAAAGCGAACGAATAGTGTGTATAATAGGACCTAGGACCTGGTCCGCCATGCATAAGTGATAACAATACTATAGGTGCCAAACTAAACATTTCGCGCAGGGTGTAGTATAGTATGAACAGTTTTCCGTATTGGTACGCTCGCGGAGGAGATAATAAGCAAACAAGCGAATACCACACTGACTTCACGCGGTAAACTCGATGGGTAAACATGTAAACTCGGTTGTTTGATCTTGTGTCAGTTATAATAATAGACAACGGTTTTAGCTCAAGCAATCATTGACTATATAGTATAAAATGAATCTATACTCTACGTATGCCTACGAGTACAATCCATGGTTTAAAGTACAACCAAGAGCGGAAATATAGTAAGTATCGGTAGAGGCTTAGATTTGGCAAACATATATATTGTTTGGAATTCCTTCTCCGTCATCACCGCAAGAAGTTTAAAGGTAGTTCAGATTCGTCAAATGAGATGCGCGGCGCCATCTTGCATACGCGTTGCGCACGGTGCGTAATGCACGTTAGCTCAGTGTCATGCGGTGCGCGCAAACTAACCCAGTTCAAAATGGCGACCCGCTATGTAGCATCCCCACGCTTGATGCCCTTTAAGGTCCAGACCCGGCAACATCACGTGCATTCACATCCTATCATATATAGGCGCAGGACGTTTCAGCCCCCCCCCCCCCCCCCCCCGGAGTTTTAAAAAAGGCTATATTCGGGGGGGGGGGGGGATCTCCTCAAATTCGGGGAAACCAATGTCATTTTCGGGCAGACTTATTTTATATTCGGGCAGACTCGTGTCATATTCGGGAAAGCTCTTGTCCTATATTAGGGCAAGCTAATTTTTTGGGGGGGGGGGGGGGGGGTCCAAGACCACTGTTTTAGATAGTCGAGATCGATAAAAAGTGGACCGAGACCACAAAAAGTTGAGTTTCTGAATTTGGGGGTTGATTATACACACCCAACGTACCTCCACTGGCTACGGGCATGTCTCCTTAGTCAAAGCACAAGGGAACATTAAAACAAAAACCGTGGTCGAATAAGTTACTACTGTATACTAGGAGTGCATACTCATTCAAAGACCAGGCTCAATGTGGACGTCATGCCACTGAAAGTTAAACTAGGGCGTACATATACAATGACAGATTGACACACATTCATGATTAGGTCACACGGACGTGTGTGCAAGACCGACCCTGGTAAAGTTTGGTTCGTTGGTTCATTCAATGAGTTGTAATCATTTACGCATGGGACCGCCCCTCTATCGTCATCATCCGAGACTCCGAGAAAACGCAGCCTATAGGTTCGAACCCTTGTCGATTAGTGAGAGGAACATCTTCTTCACCCTCTTCATCCCTAGAAGGCTTTTCGTTGTAACGATGGACAGCGCGCGTCGTAAACGTGGTTCGACTGTTTGTTGGGCAACATAATATTGGGGCACGGTTAAATTATTTCTATATTTTGTTCGGATTGTTTGCCCTAATGCTTTGTATTATTGTTTTGTTAAATCGTTGGATGGGCACGTGCCCCGCCCCCCTTCTGTGCTACCTTGTCACCCCCCCCCCCCCCCCTCACCCCCCCCCCCCCCCTTTGAAACATCCTTGCTATGGGTCTTTATACTGAAACAGGATGTTTAGAATGTATATTATGATTGTTCATTTTGTTTCTGTGCCCGGGGAAATGTGTTTGTTCACTGTGCATGTTTGTTTTGTTTTTTACGATGTGTGTCATTCTCCTGGTTCTGTGTGTATGTGAGGGGGGGGGGGGGGGGGGTGGGGGCGTTTTTTTAATGTTATTCATGTACCGGTGCACACCTTCTTTTCTCTTTGCAATCTTTTCTATTGTTGCAATTAATTTTATAGTTAGATAATAGTTTGTAATATCATTCGTAATTATATTAATTAATTTACTTGTTTATTCTTTATTAATTTATTTGTTTATTTATTTATTTATTTTATTTATTTGTTAACGAGGCATTTTAGTCCTCGGGTAGACAGGTTTTTCGTTTAGAGGGTGTGCGGTCAAGAAATAGTTGTTTTCTTTGTTTTTTTAGTAATTTAAATAAAAAAACACAATTTTAAAGACAGGAATCAACTGCATTTTATCAAAATCGGTTCAGAAACAGCTGGAATATACATATAAATAATATATCCGATCTGAATAAATGTTGGGGACCAACTTTTATTCATTATTTAAGAAAATACTTTGAAAATCCTACACATTTTTTGAAATATACCAAAATGGTTTTTAAAACCTGTTTTTGATGATTTCTCTATTGAATGATAATTTTAACCAAAAATCACATTCACAATTTGTATTACAAACATTGTTAAAACTTGAAGGCGCACCTGGAAGGCGCCCCCTTGTGTTAACGGCCTGCGTTTTGAATGAAAACAGGGTATAGGGTGTTTCTTTGAGGGGAAAAGAGTTTTCCCCTCTTTCCCACCCCCCCCCCCTTTTTTATGTTCACGCTCTGCTTTATTTGATGTACACAATACAAATTTGTTTGTATCATTTAGATGTAAATTTAAAATTATATTTTACATGATTATGTTAAGATATGAAAATACGAATACTGATTATATTATTGTACTGATTTCTCGTATTGTTTGTTATTGTTATTTTGTTTTGAGGCAATGAATACAATAAATATCTTTGAAAACAAACACAAAAAAAGCCCTGTAACTTAACTATGTATTTGTTTTTACTAACATCCAAGCATCATTTAATTATTAACTGTTAGTTTTTAATGATAACTTTCTGGTTTTAGTTATTAAAATTAAGCATCATTGAACTATAACTGTTATTTTTTTAATGATGACTTACGAATTTTAGTTACTAAAATTATGTACAAAATTATGTACAAACTGTACTATCCCTTTAATAGACACTGATCTATCTACATTTCCTATTTAACTATCTAATCTATCTAAGCTATGAGGCCATGATCCCTCTATCTTGTACCTTGGCCTTGATTCGGATTCCGTAGCACTATCATCAATTCTAGAAAAAAGAATGACAATGTAAACATTACTATTGTACGCCACCGTAAAGTGATCTAGTAACATTGTTAAAATCCTCAAAACTTACTTTGAATTCTTAGCTAGCGGTTCTCACAAACTTCATTGCATTCATATACAAAATACAAGCATAGTGTTCGTTT
Organism: Echinarachnius parma; assembly: GCA_037951105.1. NCBI lineage: Eukaryota > Metazoa > Echinodermata > Echinoidea > Clypeasteroida > Echinarachniidae > Echinarachnius > Echinarachnius parma. The sequence goes on from JBAMJV010006021.1 coordinate 87,654, forward strand.
TACGAAATTGGCCTCTTGTATCTGAATTTACTATATGAAACATCATTTATACGTCACAAAAGGAAAAATATAATGAAACAAACAATATAGGTTTTCCCGCTCAATTTCGCGATTGTGTCCAATCCAATTGATAATATGAGCAAACGAATTCGCGCGATTTGCGATCGCCGTGTCAAAGCAGGATTCGAATTCGTAAATAGTCGTTCAAAATCACGTAGGAGCAAGTGAATTTGCACAAAGTGCATACCTTTCATCAATGGTCATTTCGAATTCGCGAAAGGGCAAGTTGACAATTGGCAGCACATTCGCGAATTCGAATGCCATAATGAACTGCTGTGTCTATTCACGAAAGCTTAAGCGTATAAATGAATTCGCTTGCACTTATTCGGAATTTGGAAGTCCGATACCAACGATTATGCGGTAATGCGTGGTTTTGAATGACCCTTAATGAAATCGATTGAAAAAAGTGTAAAATTGAGCGGGAAAACCTATATTAGAATTAGAGGCAGCACAGGAATAATGAATGATTATTTGTTGTACATGTTTGAATTTATGCAATTAATTTGTTTTTATCCAACAAAATGACAATCAAGTGCTACCATACATGTAGAGTTTCATGAATCATAATGTACATCTTTTTGACGCTTTGGAAACATTTGAAGGTCCACGCGAACATGACAAATGACAAAACACAACTTCAAATTAGAGAAATTATGCAAACCAATTATTACTCAGTAGTTATTAGCCTTCGTGTGAACAATCTTCTCAATGCCCATGTGCCGCTTGGAAGGAATGCTCCCCAGGAGTGGAGATGGTGCACACAAGGTGTGCTGTTTTGCATTGCATCCTATATGACTGGGGTGATTATATCATTGTAATGCGCTTATAGATGAAGTATCGATCATATCAGGTGCTATATAAATCGAGTATATTAGTATTAAAATGCTGCCACAGTGTGCAAAAACAGTTTAAAGGGATAGTTGAGTTCTGGTAAAGAGAGTACATTTTTTGTCAAACCTGAATTTAGTGACCAAAACCTGCACCATTACATTACAAACTAATAGTTATAACTCCACCATGCTCGAAAGGAACACAAACCATTACAAATGACTAAGAAAAAGCCTGTTATCATTAAAAAAAGAGCCGTTTAAAACTCAAGAGGGCTCTCTCTAAACACTTGTTGGATTTAACCATTTAAAATGAAATAATGTGCATGTGATGTTTTGTTTAAAATAGTGATTAGATAGAGAGATAATCAACAACTATTTAATAACCTCTCTTGTAAATTTTTGAAAAGAGGAAGCATTAAAAAAAAACTTTGTAACGGCTGGTTCGAAATTATCGAATAATTGTGGGGCCCCACAATTATTATGTTACAAATGGTTATGTTTATGGATATTTTAGCCATTTCTGATCCCGATTTTGATCAAATAAGTTTATTCTGTCATTAAAATTGTATGCTCTTTCGAATTGACACTCAGTTTTTCATTATCTCACACAAATTATTTGTGAAGCGCCTGATACAAAACTCAACTCATCCCTTTAATTCGGTTGTTGTATTAATGGATCTTGTAATAATAATAATAATAATAATAAACATGTATAGAGCGCAAATTGCAAAGAGCCTCTAAGCGCTATTATTATTACCCGGTCAACGGATACACACTTCTATCGTTCCCGCACACAAAGTGCACAATATCCACTACCTGGGAGTATTCTTTGTTGACATGTGCAAACACTGGCGATTATGGTTCATAAAATGTGTATTTATGTGATATGATATGTCCGCTAGCTGTTTAATGTGTGAACATTCCATTCTATTCCATTACGAGTAATTGGCAAAAATGCAAAGTGATATTTCACTTTACTCATTGCACTTACTATTTAACACAGTTGATATTCTCCACTAGAGAAATTCATTTCCGAACACTTTAATTATACAATATTTATAACGAACGAGAAATTTAGATAACGAAACCTGTTTTATGCTTCTAATATAGTAATACGAATACAAACAGGTATATAACCGCTGTCCGCTGAAGTTATAAGTGGAGTTTTGTGAGTTTTCATAATGTTATTATTCCTTTAAAGATATCTAGTAGTAACATTGTCCAAATCCACAAGACTTACTAAAACTCTAGCGGTTATCTCATATCTTGTTCTGTTGTATACTAATAGAAGCATGGAATACGGTTCGGTTTTCGAATTCCCTTTCATTCAACAATATTTACGATTTAAGTGTTCGAATTTGTCATTATCCACTGGAAAGTTATAACTGTGTACAAGGTCAGTGCAATGAGTAAGCGAATATTACTGCGCATTTTTGCAATTTCTCGGCCATATAACATCATTTAACATTAAATTGACACACATTACTCAGTTGACATATCAAAACACAACGATGCACATCTTATCAGTAATTCCCCACTTTTTGCACATAATCAACAAAGTAACTATGGATCCCATTCAGATTGTGGGTTTCGCTCGCCTGGTTGCAGAGTATTAACAAGACAGTTCTATTGGGAATAAACAATGTAATTTTGTCGGCCATTTTGGGTTAACTTTATGCAAATACGGTAGCCCAAGACTCAAAATCTCGCGTGGGAACCTGGCCAATCCGATTCAGAATTCTCAAATTGTGTGAAACAGACTTGTTCCAACTTTTACTTTACAAAGTATCCCTTATAAACATTAACCACCTGTGCCATTACAGAATAAAAGTGGATGGAATATCAAACAGCATTGTTTCATGAACCATAATCAATGCATTAAGTCACATGTGCTGTTTCACAACAATGTACAGGCATGCGCATAGTCTTGTGACTTTTGAATTGGGTCATTTTGTCTTTAATATGTGCTCATTCAGCCATGAAGTGATGAATGTATCTGATTTTCACAGAAAATGTTACATTACAACTGTATAAATATTATGGTGAGAGGGACATCTTGAAACAATTACCGGTTATGAAATTATGAGCAGTTGTTTAGGGGGTAGTTACTTTTTATGTTCGGTTATAGAAGCATATCAGCAATATTAGCTAAATAGATAAACAAATCTACTGCTATTAAAATTATGACACCATACAATCTATGCGAATGTGGGTTCTATTAAAGAAATAACGTAACTTTGTTGGTATGTGAAGAAAGTGATGAATTGTTGATACAATGTGTATTGTTGTGGTATGATAATTATGTCACCTGAGTAATGTGTGAACATTTCACGTTAAATTGATACTATAATTGGCCGGGTCATGAGCGAACATTTGCTAACTCATTGCAATGACTTTGTACACAGTTTTTACTATCCCGTGAATAGTTAAAAATCCGAGCACTTCAATCATATATACCTCTTTAATGCCCGGCGCAGACAGAGCCGACTCGACCCGATCCGACTGGTTTTCATTCGGATCGGCTCAGTTTTCAGTGCTTCGCGACACACATTTTGCCAGTCAAGAGACAGTCAGATGCCAGTTGGGGCCGATTCAACACGATGAATCGGATCCGACCGACCGAGCCCAACTCTAGCCCGATTGAAACCAGTCGGATCGGGTCGAGTCGGCTCTGTCTGCGCCGGGCTTAACGCAAGGAATTTTGAAAAACCGAAACCTGTACCATGCTTTTATTGGTTCTACGAATAGAACAATGATTGTGTAAGAGAAACATTAGTCTGTTCCAAATCCGTTAAACCGTTAAACTTACGAACACAAATATCCTAGTTCTACAATCAATTTGAAGATTAAATTAAATTTTGATAGCTCTCTTATCTGGCAAACGTACCATGCGGCACAAAGGTTCATGCTTTTCTTTAACAAAAACAAGAGCAAAACTAAAAAACAAAACATTATTTTAGAGATCATTATTATTATATTGCATGGTTCTAGAGCTTGGTCATATGATTCATAGTTAGGACCCAAACTAATTCGGCGTGCAAGTGTTTGTATTACTTTGTTTGTATTATCAGCATTATTTTGTTCAGACGTTAGACTGGAATGAAAGAGTGGGGCACAGTTACTCTAGTTCTGGTCTACTATATCCGTTTTTTAAACAATAACAGATAATTTGGAACAATCTCCCACTTTGCATTAGAAATACCACATCAGTTGCTTCTTTTAAAAGGCAATGTAAATTATTATCACTTATTGACCGCATCTAATTAATTATTTCCTAGTATACATTTTAGTAGTAAATATATCACAGACTACCACAGTTTCCCAATCTGAGCAAAAAGTTAGGTTTTTCTTTTTTAGTTTTTTTTTGTTTTAGTTTGTTTTTTGGATGAAAGTAGTTGTTAGTTATCTCTGACACTGATTTATTACTTATTTTATGTATATATTTGTTATTCATTTGTATGTATTCTCATTGTGTTGTTTGTGTTTCAAAATTATGCATTGTATTGTTTTTTTATTGTATGCAGGGCCCCTTGGTAGATCAGTTGTTTTAACTGAAAGGGCAACCCTGTTGAAATAAAACGTTAATAAATAAATAAATAAATAAACAGTATCACAAAGAGATACATTTAAACGTGTCATATACATACTATTTATTATTCTATTGCACTTATTCACAATGTTTTTTACATCGCACTCCTTTGTTTAAATCACATGGAATAGAAATGACAGGAGCGTAAAGTGATCAATCAATAATACAAATAATGATAATAATAATAATGTTAGTGATTTAATTTAGCGCCAGATATAATTGATTAAGCTTATGTAAATGTTTTCCGAAAGTAATATTTTCAGACCTTAATTCGATCATAATTATACCAATATCATTGTAATATTCCTTTGAAACGGCCCTTTCTATGGCCGAATAATGAGCAAAAATGCAAAAATGCAAACATGCAAAAATGCATATTCACTAACTCATTGCACTGACTTTGTACACAGTTTTTGTGGTCCAGTGGATAATTTAACATCTGAATACTTCAATAGTAAATATCTTTTTAACGAAAGGGAAATCTGAAAAAAAAACGAAACCAGTCCCATTCTGTTATTGTTAATGCGAATACAACAAGGTATGAGGGAACCGCTATTATAATTCCAATTGGATTTTGAGGATTTGGACAATGTTACTAAGCCCCTTTAAACTACGAACAAAATGAGGAAGTGATAAATTTTTCCATATTCTAGTTTTACTTTCAATTTGAGGATTGTTCTCGCACCATTCGTAAATTGAATTTGACAGCTATCTTAACTGGCAACGTATAGGCTACTATGCGGAACAAAAGGTTCATGCTTTTCTAAAAAAACAAGAGCAAACTAAAAACAAAACATTCTTTAAGCGATCATATAGTATTGCATGCTTCTAGAGCTTGGATTATGATTAATAGTTAGGACTTAAAATAATTCGGCCTGCAAGTTTTTGTACCGTTAGATTGTCATTGTATTGTCATCATTTTTTTAACATGCACGTTAAATTGAAATGAAAGAGTAGGGGCATAGATACACTAGTATTGGTATACTACATGTATATCCGGTTTAAACAAAAAACAATATCACAAAGAGATACATTTAAACGTGTCATATACATAATATTTATTATTCTATTGCACTTATTCACAATGTTCTTTACATCGCACTCCTTTATCAAATCACATGGAATACAAATGACAGGAATTTACAGTGACCAATCAATAATAATAATAATAATGTTAGTGATTTTATTAATAGCGCCCAGTAGTAAGCTCATGTAAGGGTTTTCCTAAAGTAATATTTACGACTTTATTCATAATTATACTAATATCGTTGCCATTTTCCTTTGAACGATTTGTGATACTTTTGTTTAAAAAACAAAACAAATTAACAATTATGTCGGATTTTATCGCCTACTGCTCATGATTTTGACTACGATCGAAAAGCGTTCAGGAACGCTTTTTAAATCAACTATATGTATATATCCCCATAAAAAGGGGGCCATTTAAAACAATCAAATCAAATCTTATGTTATTATGCCTAAGACAAACGGTAAGGTACAAGAGAAGTGCGAAATCCAAGGTGGACTATTCGTTGAATATGACCTCAACCATTCGTCATTTTAACCCATCAAGGACGAGAGCTATTTTAAGTCAAAATTGATCATTGTTTTCCTCTACAAATTGGCAACTCCTAAATTTTGTTGACCTATCAATGACATAAAAATAGGTGGAACATATTTAGTAATGACCATTTAAGACAAATATGAAGTGACTTTGCCGCAAAGTTGCCAATTTGAACGCCAATATATGTTTTTAAAATATCACAATGTGTTGCCAATTTAAGGATTTTTCTAAATTATAGTGATTTATGCAATACTAAAAATCATTAGAAAATAACTAAAGCAGGTAGAGTAACAAAATATGGCTCTAAAAATAGAGGAATTTATGCTCTTTATTCCTGTATACTTCACATAACTAGTCTTCTTCTTGTTTAAGTGTAGGACTATACCAAACCACAAATATATGGGCCTTAGGCACTGATGGGTAAAGGGATCTGTATAGTTAAACTTTGTTGACATGTACAAAAAGTGATGAATGGTTGAAACAACAATGTGTATTGTTGTGATATGATATGTCAACTGAGTGATGTGTGAACATTTTCACGTAAAGTGGATGTTATATCATGGCCGATTAATGGTCAGAAATGAAAAATGATATTCACTAACTCATTGCACTGACTTTGTACATGGTTATGGATAGTCAACACTTCGATCGTTAATGTCTTTTTAACGAAAGCTAAATTTGAAGAAAAAAAAACCGAAACCTGTCCCATGCTTCTATTGTTAATACGAATATATAACAAGGTATGAGAGAAGCGCTATATAGTTCTAAGTCAGTTTGAGGATTTGTACAATGTTACTAAATCCCTTTAACCCATTCAGAACTAAATGGTTTGACTGTATCATTACAATAATTATTCTCCACAGACCAGGGGGGTGTTTCACAGAGATCCTAAGTTGATCTTAGCACTAAGATGGTCTTAAATAGTATGGAAAGCCATTAGTGTCTTGAAACATTTTTGTAAAAGTTATGTTGAAATGCATAAATGTCATTTCAAATCATATATATTTTCTAATTATCAAAGAGATTTCATGAATTTTATGTGAAGATTATGAATCTCTTTGAAAACATATATGATTTGAATCAACATTTTATGCATTTCAACATAACTTTTATAAACTGTTTCAAGACACTAATGGCTTTCCATAATATCTAAGACCATCTTAGTGCTAAGATCAACTTAGGATCTTTGTGAAACACCCCCTTGTATGCCACAGACCCCAGCCCGAATGGCCCGGATTCACAAAGCAGGTTTGTAGGAGGTTTGTAAAAACCATGGTCTATCCATGGTCGACATCTATGGAGTGCTGCTCGTATACAAGTAAAACAATTTATAATTTCGAATGATATGACTGTTAGTGCTTGCTAACCAGCAAATTTCACCATGTGAGAAGACAAACATTTATTTGGTGCATTTTGTAAATGTGTACCATCAACATTGTTAACAAGTAAGGAGTTTAGTTTAGTTTACATTCTTTCTCCATCAGTTTACAAATGGCACTCCATAGATGTAGACCATGGATAAACCATGGTTTGTACAAACCTCCTGCAAACCTGCTTTGTGAATTCGGGCCATTATGTTTGGGACCAGTCCTGAATGGGTTAATAATACATGTGCATTATTAAGTGTGTACAACATTAAAATAGCAATTATATATACAGTCATGTCAACAAAATATGTTCCCATCAATAATACTTCATATTTCTTCAGACTCTCGTGAAAACCTGCAAAATAAAATGCGATTTTAACATAAAATAAGTTAGATTTGATGTACAATACTTATAATACCTATTGCGAAATACTTGTAAATGATGTTATAATTAATCTGCAATTTCGAAACAATCGGTCATTTTGATAAATAATATGATGTTCAAAATAGACAAAACCCTCGTTTCTCGTCCAATTCTATTAGTGATACAATTTTAACCGATTATTCTCGTATTCGTCATATTCTATTGGTCAATTACTCATTATGGCAAGAAGTGCAATCCTTATACAGGCGGAGTATAACGTCACCTGTCATACAGTATACCCAATTAACAATGGCAAGCCCGTTTACAAAAATAGAAACAATGGAGAATCACACCACCTAAAGGTCACGTCAATCAATATTTCACTTAAAAATTGACGTGTGCATGGGGCATGTGGTACAAGTACTTATATAGTGTGACCGGACATAGCAAAACCTGGCACTTGTCGGTAATTCATGTTTTGAAGAAATGGGCATTTTAAGTTCACACAATGTGTGTAAAAGACCTATGATTGTACAACTGAAACAATCATATCTTCGCCAATTATTGACCAATTCGTTAGAACAAAGGATCAAATAAACGCTTGCGATGAGGCCTTTGTAAAGGTATGACAATCTACATTTTGATATTTACCGACAAGTGCCGGGTTTTGCTATATCTAGCCGGTCACTGTAATAATGACATTATCATGATTATGTATACGTTTTGTCATTATGATAGGCGAACTCGGATAAATACAAAGGCCCGTATTCACAAAGGAGGTTTGTACATACCATGGTTTAAACCATGGTTTACATCTATGGAATGCCAAGTTTAAACTGATGGAGAGAGAATGTAAATTCCTTACTTGTTAACAATGTTGATGGTACACATTCTCTCTCCATCAGTTTACAATTGGCATTCCACAGATGTAAACCACGGTTTGAACCATGGTTTGTACAAACCTCCTTTGTGAATACCGGCCAAATTGTCCAATAACACGGGGCGCAGGTTTTATATAGAACATCCACATTCTGGCCTGTGTTTACGACATAATGCTTGTCTTGTTTGTTTATTTATTCATTCATGTCTTCTTTAAATAAAAATACAGGATAGGCAACCTCAGTTGAAAACTGCTTTACAGATGCGCCCTGCATACAAATACAAAACAAGTACCATCGGCATAATAAATAAGCTATACGTACATTAAATAAATTTTAGTCAACAGGTATAACAAACAATTACATTAAAATACACCCACACACAAAAAATGAAAATAAAAAGACTTACTTAGCTTTACACAATCAAACGATAACACACAAAAAAAATGGAAGAAGAAGAATGTATCTCTTTCTGCAACAGGGCCCTTGTATGTTAAAGGGGTAGTTCAGTTTTGGTATAGAATAATTCATTGGTTGTAACCAATGCCTTTTTAGAGAGCGTCCTCTTGTTTTAATGGCTCTTTTTGAATGATAACAGGCTTTTTACTTAGTCATTTGTAATGTTCTATACCTTTTCGAGCATGGTGGAGTTATAACTATTAGTTTGTCGTGTTATTGTAAACCAAAACTGAACTACCCCTTTAATGTTAGGAGATCAAAGGTATATAACTAATACTTGATTGTGGAGATCGCCAACGCTTAGAACTGTTAAAGATCAGCAGGTTAAAGCTCGCTTTTTCGAGTACCGCTGTCATAATTATAGCATGTCAAGGTAAATATCCGGCTTTCTCAACACATTTTATACCACAGGAACTTTCCCCTTTCAAATCGGGCCAACTGTTTGTACGAATAGCATCCCATAATTCCACCGCCCTTTCGGGAGAAACATTCCACGTTAAGTATCCCTTTCTCAACGCCAGCAGAGAGGCTTCAGTCCTGATGAAGAACGCCTTGCTAAATGATATAGTGAATGAATAAAGTGAACTCTTGTGGCGCAAAGTGATTCCAAGTTTCTTTAGGAGTATCCCTACGAAGACGTCATCTATGGGAAAGTGCGTGATGCTTCTTGAAGCCTCAAACAGCTTCCGCGCCAGATCTATAGAGAATATGTAACCCGGACCGAGCGGGTACGGTGGGTAACTGTCCGCTGGGAAGAGACTCTTGGGGATGCACCACTTGCTACCAGGTTGACGTATGGGGTGCACCACCATCCGCATCCCCGCAAAGTAGTCGCGGCGGAGGTCGTCCGAAGCCAACGACAGGTCCCTCACGAGGGACCCGACGTTGAGCACTCCATCATCGTCCATCTTCATCACGAAGTCGGCGTCGTTGCAAAAGGTGGCCGCCCACTTGAAGGCCATAACAGTCTTTAGCGTCAGGTTGTAGTAGGAATCGATGAAGTCCTCCTGGATGATGTCCCCGTGCACGTCTGCCTCCTTGCGTATGGCATCCATCACCCCCTGGTCCGGGGATGCCCCGAGGAGGAACAGCGTTCTGGTTGGCAGCATCTTCTCGACGCTCCAACCGAGCCAGGTCTTACGCACCGCCTCACGTCGCTCGATGTTCGCGAGTCCCGAGGAGACCAGGATAAGTACAGTAGTTGATTTTGATTCGTTGCGAGTCCAGTTGCACTTGTCGACAGGGTTGATAACATAGCCATAGTCGTGAAGATCCAAGCTGGGCTTCCAACCGACCTTGTTCAGCCAGTTACAGGGGCTAGGTGTAGGAGCTATGTCCCGGGTACTAGATGTTGCCGGTGCTATTACATTTTCCAACACTGCAGAAGTAGTCTCAGTATGTTCCTTTAGTCCGTCTTCATCCAGTAACAGGCCTTTCAACCTATCCGACGAAGAATTACCGTAATATCGTGCGGCCGGTGCGGGAGCTGCGAAAGCCACAGAGTTTTTGGACGCCAAGCCATAGATGGGGCGAATCAATCGCTCTATCGTGTTATTAGGATGATATTTGGAACTGTTCCGCTGACCACCTTCAAATCTGGAAATGCTCGATTCTGTTTGGAATTGCAACGAAAGGAAAATCACCACAGTAATCGACAGCAGTAATAGTGTTTTAAACAACGTAGACCGATCCATGATGATCAACAAGCACACGATGTTAAACTCACAAAACTGAACGTATAAGTATTTGTTATTAAGTTTTCCCCTTGTCCACGTTGACGGCGAAGCACACTATGTTCAGCTCATACATGTTTATATCATAATTACTCTATGTAACGAAAGGTAAGTTGAACGTAGTATATCCATTCAAAAATGTACGCGTGTGTGCACGACTCAGCTAGAAGTGATACTCACTATGATATAGAACGATACAACAGGAAATTATATATAATTCTGCGGGGCAAAGGTAGAACCGGACCTGCCATGCATGCAGACAGACAATGAATAATATTTCTCATAAAATGGGCAGCCAAGCATAATAATACTATTTTCTTTGTGTTTTTCCACGCTGCCCATTTTATGAGAAATATTACCCATTGTCTGTCTGCATGGCATAGCTATCTTTGTTCAATGCGGCGGTAGTGTGGGTGCAGAAATAACCGCGCATGCAAAGAATGGGCAAGATCCCCCTCCCCCGCCCCCCCCCCCCCCCCCCAACAAAAAAAGTAAATAGAGAAAAGGGGCAGCAGTCTGTCGCGTAGCGTGATCGGAATGATTGCGGGTACATCATATATATATATATTTTTTTTAACAATGAACCCTAAAGTTTTGTATTTTCTTTTTTTTTAAATCAAATTAGTATTGCCCATGTCGCTACGCCACGGGGCAGTGTTAGAAAGTATGGTGATATGCGAATTTTTAAATGCTTTCTTCATTCAAGTTGGCAGTATGGTGGTGGTGGTGGTGGTGGGGTGGTGGTGACGGTGGTGGTTGGGTAGTGGTGATGGTGATGGTGGTGGTGGTGGTGGTGGTGGTGGTGGTGGTGGTGGTGGTGGTGGTGGTGATGGTGGTGGTGGTGATGGTGATTGTGGTGGTGATGATGGTGGTGGTGGTGGTGATGTTGGTGGTGATGGTGGTGGTGGTGGTGATGGTGTTGTTGTTGGTGGTAGTGGTGGTGGTGGTGGTGGTGGTGGTGGTGTAGGTGGTGGTGATGATGGTGATGGTGGTTGTGATGGTGATGGTGGTGGTGGTGATGGTGATGGTGGTGGTGTTCAGTGGCGTAGCTACGGGGGGGCGCGGGGGGGCCTGTGCCCCCCAATAATTTTGAAAAAACAATAGAAAACATAAGGGGCCATTTTTTGAAAAAAACAAAGAAATACATAAGGTGTGCCCCCCAATAATTTTGCGTGCCCCCTCAATCAGTCCGACCACGCTACGCCACTGGTGGTGTTGGTGGTGGTGGTGGTGGTGGTGGTGGTGGTGGTGGTGATGGTGGTGGTGGTGGTGGTGATTGTGGTGATGTTGGTGGTGGTGGGTGGTGGGGGCAGACAGGTATCACAACGGGGAAATCTTTCTTATTGCACTATTATGAATTGTACAGGAAAAGAAAGAAGAAAATCCACCTTTTCTTGTCCTGTATATTAGTCATCTGACAGACAAACAAAATTAAAAACACATAGCCTATGCCCGAATTCTCATCAGTGGCTCAACTTTTGTCTGGGCTAAAAAGAAAAAAAAATTACCAGCAACCGGAAAACCGTTTCACACCTGTGACATTTCACTAGTAGTTAGGCGGCTAAGGGTAAGAATTGTGCACTTTTTGAAGAAAGCATGAAAGTCCTAACATATAATCTCCAGGATATGAGAATTATTTTCCCCCGTGGAAGTTCGCTCAATTTGACCTCAAGTGACCTTTAGAGGTCATGACCTTTTCCTTACCTATTTTGCCATTTTTGGGGGTAATTTTTCGTGCTTCTCCTATATTTTGTTGTGAATATGATTATTGCAAGTATACTCGGATCCGTAGGGAGACAATGTTCTTGTTAGATGTCGGGGTCATGGGGTCAAAGGTCATATAGCTCATTATTTACATTAGTCCTGTAGATGGTCCTATTTTTCATGTATCATGCCTGGAGACCTTCATTAGTCCAATGTTTTTTTGGTTATTCATGTTCTAAATGGTTTCTATAGAAAATTTAGCGAGATTGCCACCTTGGCAAATTTGAGTAATATTTTTTATAAGCATTATTAAGATAATTAGCTAATTTGCATAATTCCGAAATAAATTCAGAGGTCAGTATCTATCTAGGAATAATACGACAGTAATTAAAACAACTATTCTAGGGTATTTTGGGACAAGCAATCCAGTTCCAATGCTCATTTGCATGTGTTATATGGGCAACACCCTGAAATCAAAGATGGCTGCCCCTAATTTGCATATTTATGAATATTATTGATTTTCAGTGGCTATCGCCTCTAATGAGCAAACATTACAAGTTATTATTTTTCAATCATATTCTAAATATGTATTAAAGGTATTTCAACTTGGTTGCCACCTTGGCAACCTCTGACAATGCATATAATTAGCATAATTAGGTAATTTACCTAATTTGCATATTCTTAGAAATGTAGTATATTGGGAACCCGGAAAGTAAAAATGACAAGTAAAACCACTTTTCCAAGGTTTTGGGGGGCAACAAATCCATTTCTGATACCTATTTCCTCTTATCACCATGGCAACCTTATTAAATCCAAGATGGCTGCTCCCAAAATTACAAATGTTATGATACACGAGTTCATTATTCTGGTTATGTTTCATCGAGATGATTACTTTTTGACTTTCAAATTATTGGAATTAGCAACTAGAATACTGGAATCACAATTAAGTTGGTTTCTTACAATGAAATAGGGTATAATTCTGTGAAATAAATGTGTTAATATGGG
>JBAMJV010006022.1:0-122353 GCA_037951105.1 Echinarachnius parma
TTCACAGGTCGAGGTTCTGTATTTTGTTGTTTTAAGCCCTGATCTTTTATTATGCTTAAAGGTGCACCTGTAAAGTGTCAGATATTGCCCAAAATGACATTTGAGACTTCAATCCTGTACCAAAGTCATTGTAAGATATGTCCGAATGATGTGTGAAAGTTTCATTGAAAAAGAACACTGCTTTCCTGGTTAAAAAAACGAAAATATGCGTCAGCTTTTTACAACGGATCGCGTTTATGAGGTTTATGACCGTTAATTAACGCTTTTGAGCAGAATGATAGATATCGTCATACTAAAGGGGCATTTGAAAAAATCTAACCCTATTTTATTCTTCTCTTACCATATTCAAAGCTAAACAACACAGAAGAAGAGAAACGAGGAAGCTCCAAGTAATTTTCGTGGAGTTAGACACTTTACAGGCATCCCTTTAATGCCTAATACGTAGAAGGAGAATTCACATAGGAGGGGAATGCCCCCCTTTATCATTTGCTACTCCAATCCTAATTGTGATGTGCAACTGGGTTCAATGACCTGAAATAACCTACAAAATTTCACCTGAACAGATCTGAGGATGCTCTTTTCGGGCTGGAAAAAGGTGGTTGGCAAAATTACAGCACACCTTATATTCTCGAAGAGAGAAAGAGAGAGAGATGTTAAAGGGGAATTAACCCTTATCCTTTTGACTTACTGGATGTGATGAGAGCATAACTACTATCATTGCTAGTCACTTATTTCCTCATGAATATTCCCGATTACAAAAATAATCAATATTTTATGGACCACTGTCGTCTGCTTTCAATGCCCATAGGAGGCGGCCATTTCTTCAACTACTCGCGGTGAAATGACGTGGCAGGCGGAGAACACAATAGCATTATCGTAACCCGCTATTGTGTTCTCCGCCTGACACGTCATTTCACCGAGAAGTTGAAGAAATGGTCGCCTCCTGTTGGCATTGAAAGCAGACGACAGTGGGCCATAAAATATTGAGTATTTTCATTATTGGGAATATTCATGAGGAAATAAGTGACTAGAAATGACAAGAGTTATGCTCTCATCACATCCAGTAAGTCAAAAGGATAAGGGTTAATTCCCCTTTAATAACCACTCAAGTATATCAAATAATAATAATGATAACGTTGTTTTGATATAGTGCTATTCACGTGAGTATCTGCGCTTTACACTATTATTATTACCCCGGTCAAGGGGTATACAGCAATACACAGCAATCATTCTTGCAAACAAAGTGCACATTTTCCACTCCCTAGGCATTATTCCAGCCATATAACCATTCACGTATACAGAAAATCTAAGATTAATGAAAGTTTTTAACAAGAAAATAAGTTATACTTCAAGTCTGTCTTTATATTTTATTTACATAGTAAAGAAATGTACATATTTCACAAATATCGTTGCATTTTAACACATGTAAATTCATTCTAATAGATTTCAAATCTTAGTGTTGGGTAATTATGTGTCCTGCAAAATAAAAAAAAAACAATTTGTACAATGTAAATAAACAGCGTCCTACCTAGGTCTTATAATTGTATTTACAAATTTACATTTACTTAAATAAAGAATGATTATATATAATGATACGCACATTCACTTTTGGACGGAAAATTGTAATTAAACAAAATAAATAAATAACTGCCAAAATTACGAGCCTGCACATTGCTGTTTGACATATTCATGCAGGATATAATTATAGCATTCAAGTGTACAGTGGCAGATAATTATAAAGAGCTCTGATAAAACACAACCTTCTTAAAACAAGGTAATTTTGCTGGTTCCAACTCTTAATAATGTTTAAACCTGCCATTACAAGGTAAATTCCATGGTCAAAATATCCTTGCTCTAAACGATGTTCCACTGGACAATATATCTATAGAAATTTAATTGTAACCAATATCGTATTGGAGACAATTTGATTTTGGTATAATAAATATTTCAATAGTCCTCATCTGGACAAATCTCAGGGTTGTTTTTAAGTCTAAATATTATCATCCATACGCTGCATTAGCTGCAGGATCCTGTTAAACATTTATTTTTGTTTGTGGTGGGTCAAATAGTTTACACAATATGAATTATTCCATTTTGATCAATTACTACAAATGAAATGAATATTTCATTTTCATGCAAGCAAGCTGATAATATAAAACCAATCTTGAAGTAAAGGTCAATTCGTAATACTCCCTATTTACAATTTACAATAAAAATGTCCATATGTACATGGCCATACACTGTTCATATAAAATATTATTATACTGTACATAAAATAATTCCCTATTTAGGACAGAACAAATGCAAGCAGGAATGCTTTTAGAGAAGAATATTTAATTGGATTGCATGCAAAACTACTGGAACATAAAATGGGACTGTACTTTGACTCAACAAAAGTTGGCGCTATGCATAATTCCTCAGGAAATAGAATTGAACCTTGTAATAGAGAGCTCCGATATAATAAAACCGTCTCCTAACATGGTCATTTTGCTGGTCATTTTTTGTTTAGCCTCTTACATGTGTATATTAAACAAGGTCATTTATAAGGTCTCAAGGGATTTGTTATATCACTGTTCCACTGTATTTAAAGGGGACTACAATATTCCTATATGATTACGTATATTGCTTGCATTTATAAAATGAGAGACAATTACATGGAAGGAATGAAAACTTTGGGAAATAAATCAAGGTGATAATAATATATATTCAATTTATCTCTTATAATTGAATAAGAAGATGACATTTATATGTCTCTGCATCAACATTTAACATACATTTCTATTTCATTTAGTGTAATGCAGTATCAATGAGACTTTGCAAATCTCTTTTGAACAATGCTTCCTTTGGTAATTTCCTGGTTTATAGTCGCATCAAATTAATCTGCAATCAAAACAATATGGCATAGTTTGAGGACCATTTGTGAGGCAGTATTTCTTACAACGTAAACTTCTAGGTAATACGTATTATTTCACAGAGAAATCAACAGTTTCCCATTTTACCAAAGTAAGAAATACAAGATACGTCATGATCAGTCTTTGTTGAAAATATGGCGTGCATCATTGAGTAAAGGCACTAAAAGAGTCTTCCCTGTGTTTAGTGATGTAGTCTGGTCCGACTGACTGGGGGCATGCTCTTTTAATTGTTTGCCTACATATATTTACCCTTATGTTTTTGTTTTGTTTTTTAGAGTCATTTTATTGTGGGTGGAGGGGGGGGGGGGGGGGGGACACAGTGACCACCCTTCATCTACGCCACCAATCATTATATTCATTGTGCCCCTGTAGATTTGTATTCCAGCATGAAGTATCTGTCTTGTGCTTCTCTTCTTTTCACACCGTCTTTAGTTCTACAATTTAGGGATATATATTGGTTCACTAGAATACTTCAGTAACTGAACCACAAGTCACTCCAGGTCCTGAATTTCCACTTATATTTGTATATTGTTTTTATAAATCCAAGAGTCTTTAAGGTTTGTCCATGGATGTCAATGGATCAATTTGATTTGGTTACTCCATGGCGCCGATTGACCCCGCTTCCGATGGATACCCCTCCATCCCCGCTCCTCCTCCTCCTCCTCCAAAGCCCAGGAGCTCCGTGGCGAACATCTCTGCCGTGATGCCCTCCGGAAGAGTCTCCTCCAGGAGATCTTGCGCCCCCAAGGGGTCGTAGCCTCCGAGCTCTGAACTCCCGCCCTCTGGATTGATGCCCAGAAGGGTGGTGAGGTATTCCGCTACCTCTGCCTCCGTCATGTGCTCACCTGTCAGAAGAGAAAAAGAGAAAAGGAAACAATTACATAACAATATTGTATTATCTTTGTATTGTTTGTGTTCTAGTGTATAAAATCATTTTTTGTTCTCCTTCATACATTCTGAGCTATCAACCTCAGGGATAATGACAAGGATGTTGCGTACGTCAGACATTTATCTATCTATTTGATAAAGGAAATCATAGGAGGTGTAGTCCAAGGCATCAAACACCTTGTTTAGCTATTCCTCACTAACTCTGAACACAGATGTGATTAACATATATGTACAATGCCAAGGGAACCAGCAAAATATATCTCCCCTATTAAAAAAAAAATCTAAACTTACCCTATGTTTACAGCAGATCCAGAAGTTCTCCCCTCTCGATCTCAGGGGGCAGGAACTCGTTGGGGGTGTAGCCCCAAAAAACGCCCAGTTTAGTTGCTCATTACTAACACTGTATACTGGTCCGTGTTTTACATACCCTGCCAGGGACCCATCAAAATAAATGTCCCCTACAATACGTTGAGAACATAAATTAACACCTACCCTTTGTTTGCAGAAGATCGAGAAGTTCTCCCCTCTCAATCTCTGGGGGCAGGGCTTCGTCGGGGGTGTAGCCCAACACATCAAATGCCCAGTTCAGCTGCTCTTCGCTGATACCAAATGCTGGTCTGTGGTTCACGTACACTGGTAAGGGAAAACAATATACATATTAAAATTGAACACAAATGCATATGGACAATTATTTTCTTAATATTTCAACATATTTATACAAAGGCTTTTTGAAGAATAGACAAATTCAACTAAAGAAAACACTCGGCAAGCGGCCAAGAAACAAAGGATAACTCTCAGCTTAAAATGCACTGAGTGCACGCAAGAATGTATAAAGTGGCCAATAGTCATGATTGCGTGAATTAAAAAATAAAGTTGTCCTTCATCGCTCTCTTTTCAATTGATACAAAACCAGTAAAAACACTGTAAATGTGACTATAAAGTGTGAGCACTATAAAAATATTCGTTGATA
Source organism: Echinarachnius parma (assembly GCA_037951105.1). Taxonomy (NCBI): domain Eukaryota; kingdom Metazoa; phylum Echinodermata; class Echinoidea; order Clypeasteroida; family Echinarachniidae; genus Echinarachnius; species Echinarachnius parma. The sequence continues at coordinate 4,771 of JBAMJV010006022.1, forward strand.
ACTTCATTCAATTCCATTGGATATCATACGGCTACAAAGTGTTTACTGAATAATGTTGGTATCTGATATTGTATTAATGACCATCAGGTAACAACCACAGGAGCAACCATGATTTGTGACCGGCTATAGCAAAACCCTGCACTTGTCAGTAATTCATGTTTTGAGGAAATTGGCATTTAAGTTCACATAATGTGTGTAAAAGACGTATGTATGTAAAATTGAAACAAACATATCTTTGCCAGAGTTATTGACCAATTTTTAAATACAAAGCATCAAATTAAAGCTTGTGATGAGACCCTCTCTAATGCTATACAATTCTACAATTTGATTTTTACCGACAAGTGCAGGGTTTTGCTATAGCCGGTCACATATATTCTGTGCCCCTCTTAATCAAATTCTAGGTACGCTACTTGCAATATAAAAAAAAAAGAATAAATGCGTGATGCATTTAAATAAATATTAATAAATATATCATTATTTCGTAAATTGAATACTTACATCTGATGAAGGTTCCGAGGTCGATCTGGGAGACGTACTCGCCGGTGTCGACGTACTTGCTGAACTTGATCTCATTGATCATGTCTTCCACCTCCTGTTCGCTGGGGTAGTGGCCCATGGCTCGCATCACGAATGGAATCTCAGAGAGGGGGATCTCCGTCGACACCTGCCGCGAGTCCATGGTGTCCACCCCTTGACTGTTGTTGGAAGGGAAAGAGAGAAAACTTCTGATTTTCTAGCCTTTACAAATACGATAAAATAGTTGGTTAGCATGAAAACCGAAGAGGATATAGTGTGTGTTGGGTTAATGGTCCCACAGTACTCATCACGAATAGAATCTCAGAGAGAGGCATCTCCGTCGACATATGCCGCGAATCCATGGTGTCCATCCTTTGACTGTTGTTGGATTATCAAAGAGAGAGAAAAATAAACTACTAATTTAATAGTCTTTGCAAGGGAAATGAACTAGGTGGTAAGCATTTAAACATGAAAGGACATAATGCGTTGGGTAAGTGGCCCATGGCATGCATGATGAATACAATCTCAGAGAGCGGGATCTCCATTGACACCTGTCACAAGTCCATAGTATCCACCTCTTGACTGTTGTCAGGAGGAAAAGAGGAAATACAACTTCTATAGGTAAGTCTTCACATGTTTTAACATGACAGGACATATTGTGTGCTGTCTTAATGAACCATGGCACAGTCTTTGGTATGACCATGTCAACAAATGCAACCCCAGACATACACTCTAACCACTAAAACCACCTTGCTTGGTCAGCAGTTATGAGAGGGATATAACTTACCTCCTGATCTGAGCATAGTAGAAGTAGTTCTCCAGCTCTTTGAAGAGCTCTCCGTCCCTGCCTCCCTCCATCAGCCCATAGAAGGGGATCAGATCATCCCCACCTAGCTTCACCGCTGCCTCAAGAGCCCTAATATAAAAACAAACAGAAATTTATGTCAATACATTTAATCTAGATTATGATTTATATGATTTCATTTAAAACATCACATCAAATATAAACAATACAGTGGATCCTTGTTACAATTTACCTTGTTATATCTTGTTATTTAATATAAGAGGATTTTTTTATATCAGAGCTCTTTATAACTCTTTTTCATTTACTTTCTATTACATTTCATTTTATATTAAGACATCTGGACAATTTCTGGTTGCTAGATCACATTTTTGTGCATGAAATTAAAGCCCCTTGCTTATGGAAACCTGTTGTATGGTGTATGATATCTTTGGGATTTACAATATTTCAGAAAGGGATCTACACCTCGTTCGAATCAAATAAACTCACTTACAATTCATTGAGATATTGATAATTAAATTTGAAAAAGAAATGTGAGGATCATTTGTAAAAATTATCAATTTTAGGGTCATACATTATATCTTATTTGATGTAGTGTCAATCATGTATTAAGAGCAAGCACTCACATGAAGTTTGTATCCCACATGTGGACGGTGTAGTCTGTGCCTCCTGCCGTGAACACATGTCTTCCGTCGTAGCTGCATGCCACGTTTGTAACCTGCGATATAAATAATAATGATAACAAAGAAAACACCAATAATAATAATAATCAAAATAATAATTGCAACAATTGATTACTGTATATATATTAATTGATTGGTACAGTCAACTTCGCGTAAGTCGATCTTGACGGGACCGTAAGTCGATCTTGACGGGCGCGTAAGTCGAAGAAAATTCGACTTATGGTACATAAACGTCCCCGGCCCCTACCCTATAGCTCAGGGACCGCGCGCAGCTAGAGGCCGATGGAATATCGTTGCACAGGCATCAGGAAAAAAAACACAAAACTTTCATGAACAGAAATCGACTTCACACTCCTAATTGGACAAACATATATACGAATATACCAAATCATACTCGTTCAGTGATTAATTTTTATTGTAGACATAAATAATCTTCGCTTACATGGTACTTGTTATTAAGTAAATTGTGTGGATTCACTCTACTTTGAATACTCCGGCCACACGCTATTATGCTGCATTAGCTAGCACTATACGCGATGCACGTGTGGTACGTGTATGTCATTGTGACATTCGTAGCGAGCATGCATTGAAGGACGGTATCGATACCGTACCGGTGTACTATGGGGAGAAAAGGGAGAGCAAGAGAGAGAGATGCGAGCTAAGAACAGACGACGAGCTAGGCCGAGGATCAGGAGCGTCAGATCAGTGAGTTGCGTTGTAAACACAAATGCGGTGTGACCGTAATCGGTAACACATTTCGGTTTAGTTCGAGCAATGAGTAAAAATAACTTCTTGCTTCGACTTACGCGATGCAAATTTCATGTTTTGCTTTGAAAGTGTGCCGGGAATATGATCGACTTAGGCGATAATTCGACTTACAAAAATCGACTTATGCAGAGGAATAACACACGCAAGTGTATGACGATAAATCAGGACTTTTTATAATCATCGACTTACACGATTATTCGATATATGCGACTTTGACTTACGCGGAGTTGACTGTATATTATTGATTATGCTTTCCTTTACATATTAACTTATTAATGTCATTGTCTAATTGTATGTTCAAGAGCATTACTTGTTAAACCATCATAGCCATGTCAGTTACATGAATGTATAAATATCATTATAAACATTATATGTGACTAAGAAAATATTACAATAAGAAAATAATAATGATTAAAATAAGGAAAAGAAATAATTATTTGATAATTATAATCATCATATTTATTATAATAATCCCCAAAATATTTACAACAATAATGATAAAGAAACAAACTTACCCCAGCTGGATGGGCGATAAGGGCCATGGCGTTGTGTGGGTTGCCATCGGGGGGCATCTTGTGCACCCCTACCTTGTCCTTGGTCACATACGCCATGTAGCGCAGGTCGTTGACTGGGTCTGCAGAGGGCAGCACAGCAATCCTGCGTGAGATGGAGAAGAAAACAAATTATTAGGGGTATCGTCAAGACTTAAAATCTGAAACAACTATATCTATGAACAGCTCATATGAATGCAACATAGTAATCAAGCCATTTTTTTTTTATAGATAAAGCTTCCATCAGTCAGAAAAGAAAAATTATTCAATCAAGGTTAATTTTCACTTGTAAGTTGTATTAACTATGACAAAAGCAAGATAATGCATACACACATGGCATTATTACAAAATAAAATAGTTCCAAAATATCGACTGAACTAAAATGTATTAAGTAGCAATTTATCATTAAACTATATATTGTTTGAAGTAGCTCTTCATTTGATTTAAGTTGCTTTTCATTTGATTTAAAGTTTAGATATTCAGCTAGACAGTATTTGGCATAACATTTGTTTGAGCTCCTGGCTCTCTAGTGATGATTAGTGTTCATATATCTTGTGATGTTCAACACATTTCTACTTCATTATGATTTTTTTAATATAAACATTTGACAAAAATCTGAGAGTAGAGGAAAGACTAGTCAGAAACAACCAACTCTACGTGGGGTTTTCTTTTATAAATCTGACTTCATACTACCACCCCATGGAGCGGTGAGTGGAACAACCATCGGAATAGAGACTGATTTGTTGCCCTAAATAAAGAAATTAGACTTACTTCTGAATGGGTGTCCCATAGGTGGGTGCCAGGACCGTTTTCCTACACATCTTGGTGGTTGTATTGAAGAGCTTGAATTTGAACTGCAGTAACAAAAAAAAACACACACAAAAAAAAGAAGAAGAAAGTAATAATAATAATATACAAACAAACAAACATTAATGGATCAGATTAAATGACTGACTGGTGTATGTTTTATGACAAGAATGAGAATACATTTTTATCAACAGAAATGTACGCATACAAACTTCAAACGTTACAGAACTTATTTCCAAAAGTAAAATGAATTAAAATTGCTTACTATTCCTTATTCAACAGCTGCAAGGGATGTTCAAATAAATTGTCCTCTATTTGTTAGCATCCACACCTAACACAATTGTACCTTATTTCATGCATCTTTAAATGTTTTATACATACATGTACACATCAAACATATTTTGCACCATGCACAGCATAATTATTTTGTATTTCCCGAAAAATCAAAATTACAATTATCCTGTCCTAATAGTGTATTTGTGGGGCATTTCTCCATTTTAAAGGGGACCGCCGGGCATTATAAAACCAATGCTTAGTAGTTTTGGTACTATAATTGAATATCAATCATACTCTCATGGGGTCTGATATGTTTCTGTAATTTGAGAACAATGCAATTAATTACTAAGACTTACGGAACTACGGCTATCTAGTGGTTCGCGCGCGCGACTTTGTTTGCACGACCGCTCAATCAATACGCGTACGTTATATGGCAGTATGTGCGATTTATCGCATAGCCCATGCGATAGTTTGTATCGTTTCGGGCATGCAGACAATACGCCCGTGTGCGCTCGCATGTACACACTCCAACGGCAGTGTTGGGGTGGATGGTACACACAATGCCCAGCGCTATATAATAGCCACCGCACCATGCACAATGCATAATACTCTGCATGCATGCAATAGTACACTACAGTGCTTGCATGGCGTTACGTTATATACGCGGTAGATGCTGTTTCTGAACGCCAAGTAGATATTTTATTCGCTGCACACAAGAGATTTTCGAGATTGTCTCTGCTTGCTGCGATATATCGTAGGCAGAGATGCCAACCTTCACAAACCAAAAAAAGTATTCTGAGAGGTAAAAAACAGTATTTTGAACCCGAAAAAAGTATTTTCAGAACTGCCAACCTTTAGAGGCAAAAAAAACAAATTTTTTCGCGAAGCCAATTCGCGCAGCAAAAATACCCTTTACGCGCGCGTAAATATAAAAGTCTGTTCGGTCGATCACACCAGCGTTTATATGAGTTTGTTCGGTTTATTTGTGTTATATTTAAAATATGTATCTGGAGTAATAGTTTATCAGGGTTCAACGTAAATTTTGTTGCCGTTTTCTGATCGTTTCTATGGGGAGTACCAAAAAAAAAAAAAAAAAAAAAAAAAAAAAAAAAAAAAAAAAAAAAAAAAAAAAAAAAAAAAAAAAAAAAAAAAAAAAAAAAAAAAAAAATCGTTTTTTTTTTTTTCTTTTTTTTTTCCAAGAAAACGTATTTAATTAGTGGAAAACGTACTGCCGTATTTTGCGTGAAAAAACGTGACAAATACGGCAAAAACGGAACGGTTGGCATCTCTGCGTAGGTGCTTCCGATAACAGGGATCGGTGATATCGTTATCGGAACTGCGCTGACAGAATGCCTGACAGGTGATATTAAAAATGATTCCCTGGCGATGTACAAATACTTTCAGTATCACAGACTTGTTTTGTATGTTCATTTGGGATATGTCTTTGATGTAAGAGAGCTAAATCTCTGCCTGGCGGTACCCTTTAAATAATGTTCACACTAACATACAATTAAACCCTGTCTCAGTGAACACCTGTCTATAGCAGCCAACCTGCCTATAGTGGCCATCAAAAGTGATATATGAGGTCACCTCTCTGCAGTGGCTACTTTTCGTGTCTCCATTTTGTGGTCACTGTGCACAGGTTTCACTGTACTATATTTTAACCCTTTGAAGGCGATATATATTTTGGTATTTAAGATGATGACGTCATAATGAAGGGAAATTGAGCATTCCTATTAGTTGATTACCGATGCTTAATCCGGTATAGTAAATGGTAAAGTTATAGTGTATATGCACTATAACTGCGCAGGGGATGGCCTTGGTGTGCGTAATATGCGCTTGTGCGCTTGTTCTGTTCTTGAATGGGGAAAATGCGCAGAGCGCGCAATTATTTTTAATACGCGCTGGCCCTTGTACAAAGTACGCAGGGCCGACGAGAGAACACTCACAATTTGAGCAAGGTCAATTTGGGTTTATCAACATGATAACAAAATCAGTTCCTCAAAATAATCATCTTATATTACAAATAGTACATGATTCCTGTCGTTAAATATTCCATAATAGACACCTCTACATTTTTAATTTCTCTCGTGCGATTATATTGCACTCGGCCTGTGGCCTCGATGCAATATAATCGCTCTCGAGAAATTAAAAATGTATCGTTGTCTATTCTGGTATATTCAACTCCAAACCATGCACTATTTGTATAATAACACGCATTCTTCATGGACTCCAGCCAGAGTATTTTGGACCAGTCCTGGGGGTGTATTCTAAAAACGATTTAAAGCTAAAATTTATTGTATCTACGTCACTAAAGTATTTATAGGCAAATCAATATTCTGAAACTGTACTAAATGAATACCGATTTGCTAAAAAATATTTTAGTGACTTGGATACAATAAATTTGAACTTTCAGAATCCTTTTTCAGATTTCACCCCCAGGGCCCCATAACCAAAGGATTTACAATTAATTGTACGGCTGATCCATTAAGCAAACAATTAATTAATCATGAATCGTTGTTACGATGCCCTTAAGGGAGTTAAAATGGTGAAATACCTGATTGTTAGCTGTGGTGAAGAACTGCTTATTGGAGATGGGTGGGTGTACGACTAATTCAATGATCGTACAATCAATTAATTAATCATACTTTGAATCATAAATCTGTGTTACCGTGCCCTGAACGGGATAAAATGGTGCGCACCTGATTGTTAGCTGTGATGAAGAACTGTTCCTTGGTGATGGGTGGGTACCAGGCGAAGCACTGGGGCACGGCGCTCTGCTCGATGCGATCCGTTGACAGAACCTTCAGACTGTCCTTGGCAACCGTCTTCAGATCATACTCAACCTAATGAATAGAGAGCAATAAAAGTGAAACATTCTTTCTCAATCGTAACACTAGCTTTGATTTATTATGTAGTGCTCTTTAGTGATGGGAGGGGATCAGACGAAGCAGTGAGGCACGGCGCTCTGCTCGATGCGATCCGTCGACAGAACCTTCAGACTGTCCTTAGCAACCGTCTACAGATCATACTCAACCTGACGAGAAGAAATAAATAATTTGTGTAGCATTGTTTGTTATATTGCTACAGGGTTTAATCATTTAATTGCATACATTTTCATAAAGAGTACCGGTATATACAGGCAACCTGACCGAAAAGGCCAGTTTTATATATCTATCCCTAATCTGGTCTTAAAATATAAAATATAATTGTATTAGATTGAGGAAGAAGATGAAATGGAATGTGAGAAAGAGAAGGGAAGGAGGGAAAAAGGAGGAAGAGGAAGGAGGAGGGGGTGAAGGAGGAGGAAGGGGAGGAAGAAGAGAAGTAGTAGAAGGGGGGAAGAGAAGTAGTAGAAGGGGGGCAGAGGAGAAGGAAGGGGAGGGGGAGGAGGACGAAAAGGAATAGCAGAAAGAAAAGTAGGAGGATGAAGAGTAAGTACACCAATTAAAGGGACTTAGTAACATTGTCCAAATCCTCAAAATAAAATTTTAATTCTAGCGGTTCCCTTATACCTTGTTGTATTTGTATTAACAATAAAATCACGGGACAGGTTTCTGTTTTTCAAATTTCCCTTTCGTTACAAAGATATGTATGATTGAAGTATTCAGATAAGAAAAACTCCGGGCGAGTTTTTCTTCTGTGTACAAAGTGAGTGCAGTGAGTTACTGAATACCACTTTGCATTTTTGCTCATTACTTGGCCATACAATGTCCATTTGACTTGAAATTTTCACACAATACCCTGTGGACATATGAGATAACAACGATAAACATTGCATCAACCATTCATCACTTTTTGCACATGTCAACAAAGTTACTAGATCCCTTTAATATCAATTTGATCCAGTTACATACCAGTGACCTATCCTCTCCTAGAGACAGGAGCCTCGGTGTCCCCGAGTCCAGGGCCACCCCAAACGTCAGCCCCCTGATGAACTTGTAGTGGGCCCTATGCTTGCCCATGTACACCCAGGGCTCTTCCCCTCGCAACGACTCGGCCTTGTACACCGTCACACAGTAATCCGCATCCTGGTGTACAGAAAGAAAAAAACATTCAGCAATAGCTAAAACCCCTCATGAACATTACACCCCACAATTCACAGAGAGAGAACTCCAAATCAACAAGAATAAAGATGACAATCAAGCTGGGATCAGTTTCCGACAAAAGCCATTTTCTGTTCATCTCCAATCAGCAATCACTATTGAAACAACATTGATGGTAGCCAAAACACCTTATATAAAATAGTAAACATTAAATACTATAGACAGTACATCTATGTTTCATTTTGTCAAGATGTACAAGGGAATTGGAATTAAAAAGAAAACGTCAAATACACATTCCCTCTCTGTATTAATCTGTCTGTTTAATAATAGTAATAATAATAATAATAATAATGATAACAATAACAATGATAGTTTAATGAAACCAAAAGTTCCCATGTGTACACTCCTATACTTCTATACACTACATTCTATATGAACCATAACAAATTCTATCAAACATTGTGATAAAACAAAGCCCAAAACTTACAGCCGTTGCCATCCACTTGGAGTTATGTGAGAAGGTGATGTGTGTGACTGCGTCCCTCGAATATCTGAATGGTTCATGGTTCTCATCGATCAGCGTCAGTGCGTCAAGAATCCTTACGCAGCCGTTCTCAAAACCGATACCTGTATGGAATAGGAGACAAAATTTCATTCTGATAATTTCACTTCAAAAATTTCAGGGGAGGGGATATAGTATGCAGCTGCATTCCCTCATAAATAATGTATACTACTAGATAATAATAATAATAATAATGTTTCGATTTATATAGCGCCTAATATGATTGATAATCATCTCTAAGCACTTAACAATATTATTATTAGATTATTAATAGATAGAATCACGGTATTTAAACTTTTCACAACATGCTAACATTGGTTCTACAAAAAATTGGGTTACAGAAAAAGCTTGCTAAATACAAAACAAAATTCAATGTCTTAAAAAGTTGTCAACCAATCCTAGACTAGTCCCCCAAATACTCGGGCTGGGGTCTATGGAGAATACTTTTTTTTGTTTCAATCAAACCATTTTTAATGAGATAAGACAGTATCAGGTGGAGCCTTGGAATGTTCTTTTAAAAAAAGCAAAAGATAGGGTCCCTAATAAGAAAATAAAGAGCATTAATGGCACTGATGCGTAACTATGGAAACAGATCAACTGGCAATTACGGAAACAAGAAAATCTGAACTTACCCAAGTAAGCTCCGGTGGAATCGTACGCCACAGTTCTGATCAGGCTCCCCTTGGGGAACTTCCTGGATACGATCACTTCCCTGAAAGACAAGCGGGAAAATAATCAAAATTATAACATAATAAACATAATAATTGTGCAATGGTCTCGGCTTGAAAAGACATTGAATGTTTGAAGTGAACTTATCCTGATGTCCCGATTAGGCAAGTTTGTAAATTTGTCCTCCCTGAAACCAGAATTGAGTAGTCGAAACAAAGAAAAAAATACAAATTTATGAATTTTTCTAGCCCGATTAGGCAAATAAAATTGGACACAGTTAAATTTGGTGGCCCAAAGTTCATTTTTGGGGACCTCGTGCCTATATAGGCAACCACAATTTCATTTCCTCTAGTATCAAATGCAATTAATGATGCTTCTATGCAATTTATATCTGAATGTAATTTGACTGCAAGTACTTTTTGTAAGCTTTATCCTCGTGTGTGCTTTGAGAGTCGTGCACAAATGTCCATACTCTATGATGCTCTACTTGTGGGTGATCAAACATTTCAAAATGAAAATAAGACATCTTTTTGTGCATATATCATACAAAAACCTCAGGGGTTCAGAGGACTAAATTGCCATGAAATAACTCGGCAACAGAGTTAATACTCACTTGGTTTCATAATTCCATACTTTGAGGAGACCGGCATAGCTGCCAATGACTAGGTAGGGCCTGTGAATACGGAAAAGGGACAAAATAAAGAGAATGGAACATTCACATAGGGGAATAAGACTTGAACAAGGAATAATAATGGCATTGATTTTTACAATTTATTTTTATTTGTGTATTTATTTTGTATTTATTTATTTATTATTTGTTTGTTTGTTTGTTTGTTTGTTTGTTTGTTTGTTTGTTTTGTGTTTTTTTTTTTTTTTTTGGGGGGGGGGGGGGGGGGGGTTCGGGGGTTAAGAAAATATTATAATGACCTACACATGCATCCATTTGAACATATTTATTACACAATTTACAATTTACATACATGCAGACAACGAAAACAAAGGAACACTTTCTCATACTTACAAATTACAAAGTACAATGTAGATACATTGAACTAAGATCATTTCTGTGGTGCTGTTTTGTGGTACTACTTTAGTTTATAATTTGCATGTATTTTCTACGTGGGAAATGGGTGTACCAATAAAGTAGATACTTACATCAATGGATGAGTTGTTAATGCATGGACTGGTTTGTCATGCTCCTCAAGGATCATCTAGAAAATAGAAACAACAACAACAAAATAATAAATGTTGACCCTTATACCCAAGCATTTCAGATAGGGTGAAAGTGATAACAAAATTAATTGTCTATTACTAGGGTAATATGGAGCTTATTTATATTAGTGTATACAATTAGTTTGCAGCAGGGTAAGTAAAAACTGTCCTTAGAAAGATGATTATGATTATTTGGGGTGGCTATTATTGTAAAGGAGGGATAGGGTAACTGTAAGATTACAAAATCATAATTTTCAATAAATGAGTATTCATTCAATCAAATTTGAAGCTTCAGAAAACTGTTGAAAGCTAAAGAAATCCTAGCTTCCGAATGACTGAACATAATTTTCATGCGATTTAGAAAAGGGATTTGTGTCAGTGCATGACCACAGACACTACATTCCAACTTGTTTACAGAATCAGACAGGGAGGATGTACATTTCACCTTGTACATTTCAACCATCACTCACATAATGTTTTTGTAAATTTCAGTCCTACCCTTGTTACCTTACACCTCTGGCATACCTGTCTTGTTAATTTCACCCACCACTTGCATAATGTTTTTGTAAATTTCAACCAGTCCCTTGTAATCTTCTATACCTCGCATACCAGAGTTGTTAATTTCAGCCCCCCACTTACATAATGTTTTTGTACATTTCAACCAGTCCCTTGTAATCTTCTAAACCTTGCATACCTGTGTTGTTAATTTTAATCATCACTTGCATAATGTTTTTGTAAATTTCAGTAACTCCCTTGTTCAGATGGACACCACGCATACCAGAGATGTTGATGTTGACTATTTGATTGACAGCTTGTTCATACTTCACAGAGTGTAAAATTTACTGTGCCTTTATTAAATATTAAGTAAATCAAAATTTTCCAAGAACAAATAAAAAAACAACATACAATCAAACATCAAGGGAGAAAATGTGGTCTTTATAATAAAGCAGATGATCACTAGTGCAGGTTTGACTGTAGTACAGTAGTCTTGGGAAGGCTTTCCAAAGGTATATTTTACCCCTTTAACATGCATGTGCACCATGATTAAGTGATGAACATATCTTTAAGAAACATAAGAAATGTTTCGACAAATCCTACCCTTTTAACTGGTGTACCTATTAATTAATGGTACCCCATTAAGCGGAGACTACTGTATCTCCCTTAGTAACTCCATTACAATATCACTGCTTTGGAAAGCGAAACTGCAACAAACTGAGAACATACCTTGACCTGCACCCCATCAGTTACAACCAGAGCAAGCTGGGCATTAGTGGTGCTGATTATGAAATCCTTGGTGACGAAGGACTTGGCGTGGAGAGTGGCGTCTTGTGGGTAGTCGCTCTCTGGGTGTGCACTGAGAAAAACAATACATAAATATTTATTAAATTTGCTCGACTGAATACATTTGATTTCCTTTAAAGGTAGTTCAGATTCGTCAAATGAGATGCGCGGCGCCATCTTGCATACGCGTTGCGCACGGTGCGTAATGCACGTTAGCTCAGTGTCATGCGGTGCGCGCAAACTAGCCCAGTTCAAAATGGCGACCCGCTATGTAGCATCCCCACGCTTGATGCACTTTAAGGGGAACCATCACGCAACAATAATTTTCTAGTAAATAAAATATTATAGTTTAGTAGTACATTCCGTCAGTCAAAAATGTTAGTAGCCAAGACCGGGAAACGTCTATTATTTTTTAGGCCGAGAGCGGTTAAAAATTGTAAAGGGGGGGGGGTGGGGTTGAACCCCTCCTAACCCCCCCCCCCCCCCCCCCCCTTGGGTACACCTATGGCTAGATGGCATTCATCGGCCGACGTTGAACTGACTTTACCAGTAAGACATTCTCAGCTGTAGCTAGTCATAGAATTTTACATGACTGAAGACATCTCCCATCAAAATACAGTGGCAAAACTCAAATCTATGTGCAAATTACACACACGCATACAATAATAAAATAAACAATTCTTCAATAACAGAGATATTATCTAAACATGTTATTAACAATCAGAGTATACTTACTCAAAGTTGAACTCCGGAAGATGAGCGAATGAGATGGCATTGAGCGGCCCAACGTTGAGCTCACTGTACCAATTGGACATTCTCAGCTGCTGATCATAGAACTTCACATGGCCTAGGACATCTCCAGTCACTACATAGCTAGAAACCAAAGAGAGAGATTTGTAAAAAACATTTTATAAGACATAATGATAAGGAAAGAGCCATTAATTGAACAATATAAGCTACAGGATAAGTAAATGATTAAATTTGAGCCTACAAATATGTGCTAAATTCGACAAGGAATTTACAAAGTTTACTACGATACTTTAGTATTAACCCTAAAAATACTGGGCTATTTTGAACCTTTAAAAAACTGGGGGGGGGGGGGGGGCTAAAAGGGCCCCCCCCTAAGATCTCGGCAACCGAAGCTCCGATCGACTCCAAATTTGGCATCGCGATAGATGAACATAAGGTCTACAATATTGCCTAGTTTAAAAAATAAATTTAATTAGAATATGCTAATTAGAGCTAATTAATTATGCGAAAATTGTTTTGTATTTTTTTTTTCTTCTCGGCAATCGAAACTCCGATCGACTCCAAATTTGGCATGGTGATAGATGTTCATGAGCTCTACAATATTGCATAGTTAATTTTTTTGTTTTAATTATAATATGCTAATTAGAGCTAATTAATTATGCAAAAATTGTATTTTTTTCGTATTTTTTGCATTTTTTTTGGTGATTCTTATCAAACAAAATTGTGTTCCTAGTGCAGTATACATGCTAAGATTATATAAATTGACCCAATCTCTGATAAAACAACAAGATAATCATGAAAATTGATTTTGTTTTACCGTTTTCTATGTTTTTCTCCTTTTCTTTGTTTTTCTTTGTATTAGTCTCTATATATTGTATTGTTTTATGCAAATGAGAATACAATAAGTATTTTCACCATGCCGTGTGGAATACTAACATTACTTGTGAAAAGATGGGTGTAAAAGGTGCATGTAAAAACTGTGTGTGTTATATACATGGAAGAATTAGAAAAAATTAGAATTTTCTGTGACATGCGATCGCAAAATGTTATGTAACACACGGATCGTTGACCTGGTGTGCGCAAATTTGGTATCAAAAGTTGCGCAAGACTCTAAGGAAAAAAGTCATGAAGTGGCACCATAAAAATATTTAAGCGTTGCGAAGTAATCGCGAAAAACGCGGAGGGGTGGGCTAAATCAGCTCCCCCCCCCCCAGTCTTTTTAGGGTTAAAGGTTTACATTCTTTTCCGCAGATATGCACAAACTTAAAAACTGACCTACCCCGGCATACATTTCATGACTGTATCAGTTATGGTACAAATCAATTTTGTTCATGCCGACTAAATGTGAATTGAATCCAGAAGGATGGAATTAAATGATGTGAATGTGAGACCTACCCATCACTGGTGGTCAGCACGGTGATCCCTCTCTCCTGCAGTCTGACTAGCTTGAAAGCCTTCTTGTTGGGTGAAGGCTCCAGGATAGGTGCTGGAAAAGAAATATATAATACATGACAAGATCTTAAATAAATATATATATAACAATTTAGGGAGTATTAGCAGGTTATTTTTCAGTGACTGTATGTTACGATTTTGAAAATAATTGAACTGTAACTACATTGCATTGTTTCATAAAAGAGAAGTTCTGTAGTCTGACTAGCTTGAGAGCCTTCTTGTTGGGTGATGGCTCCAGGATGTGCGATGGAAAAGAAAATAATGTATTATGACAAGAATTCTCAAAAACATATATATAACTTTAAAAGTAGCCCCCGTAAAATATATGTTTTTTAATTTTCCCCTGCAAATTCTTGTAACATTTTGACTCCAGCAAGGTGTTCATATCAATAACCACCTGCATGAAAATATCACTCTAAAAGTTATTTTGCATTCTATTTGTTATTTTTGTTATGGTCTATATAAACTGGAATTTGATTGAATTGAATATACTCACGTCCATTGACCGGTCTGATGTTGTCCCACACCACCACATTGCCAGCGCCTGTGGCGGTCAGCGCTCTCGTGCTGTTCTGTATGAAGATGGACTGGCTGAAGTTACCGACCACTCGGTTGAAGTCTTGGTCAGTCAGCGGAGGGGCAAAGTATTCGATCTGACCCTTTGTCTGAAAAATTAACATCAGAAGATAACAAAAGGTTTGTATGAAAAACATATTTTAGAATTACAAATTGGGTGCAATGAATGCTCTCAATGCTACACTATTCTATTGTAGGAGCATGACTATCATAAATGTCTCATACATAATATTTCACAATAAAATGTACAGTGAATATATAGCAGGGGTGTGAGAGCAAGATTGAAAAAAAATCTGAAAAATCGTTCGTTCAGGTGATCAGGCCGCGCCGCTAAACCTCGCAGCGCTGAATGCACGTGCGATTTCCGCATGTGCTAAATACGAGTGGAACGTTGTACACTGTAGCACTCGATATGTCATCAAAATATGCTAAACCATTGAGTGCTAATACTCAAAATAATCGGAAATTAGAAATTAAAAATAAGCGGAAAATGAAGATTGCTGTTTGAGGAAAAAAATCGGCACAGCCCTGATATAGATTAGTTAAATGATTGTAAACCACTTTCATTATTTCAAGACATTTTCAAGTCGTATCCTCCTCAACCTAGCTCCTACATAATATTTTCTTCCATGTATGACAATTAATTTGCAAATTTAGAACTTTGAGCTGCTAAAGGAGGACTCTACCTTTAAAGCAAGCCTCCACACTAATCTTTTTCTATACCTGTCCATTTTGGCTAGTCAAATTTTTACTTGCCCAAACAAAGAAATTACTTGCCTGCTTAGTCGTAGTTGAGATTTAAACATGAGGAATTTCAGTTTTCTCTTTTAGTTGACCAACAATTTAGTTGCCCAATTGGGCAACCAAATATTAAAGGTAATTTTGGACGTTTAACTTTCCCAAAATAAATTTTTACTTGCCCTGGGCCATAGGGCAAGTGCTTGTGTCGAGCCTAATTTCTTTAAAGGGGAATTAACCCTTATCCTTTTGACTTACTGGATGTGATGAGAGCATAACTACTATCATTGCTAGTCACTTATTTCCTCATGAATATTCACGATTACAAAAATAATCAATATTTCTTCAACTACTCGCGGTGAAATGACGTGGCAGGCGGAGAACACAATAGCATTATCGTAACCCGCTATTGTGTTCTCCACCTGACACATCATTTCACCGCGAGAAGTTGAAGAAATGGCCGCCTCCTGTTGGCATTGAAAGCAGACGACAGTGGGCCATAAAATATTGATTATTTTCATTATTGGGAATATTCATGAGGAAATAAGCGACTAGAAATGACAAGAGTTATGCTCTCATCACATCCAGTAAGTCAAAAGGCTAGGAGTTCCTTCCCCTTTAAGAATAGAATTTCTTAGACTCACCCATTTGTAGAAGATGACCTGGGTGGGGCTATTGGAGACGATCTGGGAGGGGTCCTCGGGGTTAAACAGGACAAAGTTCTGCTGGCCATAGTTGACTCCTAGGTCTGTGGAACACACTGGAGTCTCACCATCTGAAGTCCAGTCCCAGATAGACAGGGTCTGTAGAGAAAAAAAATGAACAAACATTTATTATGATCGCTGTAAAACTTGATTACTTTGACTGCAACTACCATCAGCCTCTTAGCACGTTGTTTTGCACCATTTCAACTCCCCGAACAGCACACAGTGCTACACACTGGAGTTTCACCATCAGCAGTCCAGTCCCAAATAGACAGGGTCTGCATAAAAGTAAATAGAAGTCATAATAATTCTAGCCATCAAGACTAACACTTCTCCGGAAGATTTCATGAAGGGCTCATAGTTATGTTTGTTTAACATGTGTGTCTGATATACGGTCACGTGACAGTTATTCTATTGAACTGCTCCACAAAAGGCTCCCAAGTTCAAAATTGCAGATTATCAGTAGTATCGAGCAATTCCTGTGCCTTTGCCATGAATTCAGAGTTTAATTGGTAAAAAAAAACCATGCATCAATCGAGCTCTAATATTTTTTAAATGGTGTTTGCCTATGAAACATTTCAAGTGATTTGTAAAACCCAAAACATCTATCGCTTTTAGCTGTATCTAAGGTACTCGTGTACACATAGGTTATGGAATATATAACTAAATTCTGTGGCGACGTACAGAACATACTGACCGCATCGTTGAGCAATGAGTGGGTCCTTTTCAGGACAACCGCTCTTCAAAGAATCAATATTCCTATTATAGTGATGTACTGTCCCTCCTTTCAAGATTTCTATAATTTACTCACCTGTTTCTTTGTTGCGCTGAGAGTGACGATGTACTTTGCATCTGGCGTCATGTTGACCGCCACAACTCCCTCAGGATGAGGGTCAAATAAGGTCTGCACTGGTGTTCTGTGTAAAGAATGTAAAAACACTGGTGAGTTGACAACAAAATAAATAAACATAAAAAAAAACACACAATTTTTACGCGATGTAATATTTCATAAACACTAGATGTGATATCGATACAATGAATACAAATAAAAATGATTTTTTTTTTTGTCGATGAATATGTACCTAAAAACTTGAGACATGTTATTACAATAGCATATTTGCTAAGCGCTTTACACAATGGGATACCATATTTTTTTTAAATGTTATAGTCTTACAAATCTGCATACAAAGAAACACTAATATTCATAGGAATATGACATTATCCAGTATATGTGTCCTAGATGAATACCAGACTGTGTGTCTATGAGAAATAACATGCTAGACTTATTTGACTAAAAGTAAAACTTGAACTTGGACTTTACACCAGAGTACGTATCCTAAATAATACCCATGGATATCTAAGAGAAATAAAATGCCAGACTAATATTTGACTCTGCTTGTTTTTATAGAGTTCAATGTTTAGGTACAGTACTTCTCAGTTCTTTGCCCCAGCAGAGGATCTGCGAGATCAGAATGCCTGGCATGTCTTAGACATACACTTATTTGAATAGTTCTAAATAAAACTTGAACTTGAACTTACCCAGAGTATGTGTCCCAGATGATAACCATGCTGTTTTCTCCCTTGTCAGCGGTGGCCACCCATCGCTTGTCTTGGGAGGCACATATACACGTGATGTTATTACACTGTGGAGAAGAAAAACAATGGATACATTTATGTTAGGAAAAAATATGTGTCTGTTTCAATGCTAAACAAATCCAGTCAGTAGGCTGATGAAGATGTGCAGATGCTTGCACATGAAAAGCTACCTATGCATGGCTACGGAAACGGATGTAGGCTCCAAATCGGAATGGGAAGGAATTTAACTTTATCATACACAATATTAAATCCTTACCATAAGGTGCGACTGAAATTGCATGAGACTAGCTGCAACAAGTCTCATGTGTGCGTTCAAAATTGTGAACATGATCATAATTATAACTAGATGGATCTTCGACTGCGCGCAGTCGAAAATTATGCCTCCGCTATCACGCGATTTCAATATCAAGCCCAAATTAACGTGCACTGAATTAATTTTTTGTTTATTTTTCATATATTTCGACCTATGACCTTGACCATATGACCCCAAACTTTGATGGCTACATTGGCTCCCTAAGAAACATTCAGGTACCAAGTTAGATTGAAATCTGACATTCAGTTCTTGAAATTTTGCCATTACAAGCCATTTTTGCATATATTGAGCCCTGTGACCTTGACCTTTGACCTCATGACCCCCAAAATATAATCTGATCATTGCCACCCCGATGTGTACACTCATACCAAGTTTGAAATTGATCCATCAACCGGTTCTTGAGATATCGCGAGAACGAGGCATTTTTGCACAGTATACTGTATATCGAGTCCTGTGACCTTGACCTTTAACCTCATGAACCCAAAATCTAAGCAGATCATTGCCACCCCAATATGTACACTCATACCAAGTTTGAAATTGATCTTTTAACCGGTTCTTGAGATATCATGAGAACAAAGCATTTTTGCACATATATTGAGTCCTGTGACCTTGACCTTTGACCTCATGGACCCCAAAATCTAATCAGATCATTGTCACCCCAATATGTACACTCAAGCCAAGTTTGAAATTGATCCGTCAACCGGTTCTTGAGAAATCGCGAGAACGAGGCATTTTTGCATATATATTGAGTCCTGTGACCTTGACCTTTGACCTCATTACCCCTAAAATCTAATCAGATCATTGTCTTCCCAATATGTACACTCATACCAAGTTTGAAATTGATCAGTCAACCGGTTCTTGAGATATCGCGAGAACGAAAACGGGACGTACGTACGGACGGACGGACGGACGGACAACCCGAAAACATAATGCCTCCGGCCACTTCGTTGGCGGAGGCATAAAAATGTAGTCTCGACTCTTAAAAAAGTTTTAGTGCATGGGTCCGAGACGTACGTCTCACGCAATGCAACTACTTTGTTGCAATGCTAAAGATAAGAAGTCGCATCATGTTTCATGTGGCCAACAAAACTGCACAAGTCTCTTTTTGGGAGACTGTCTTTAGGCACATTTATTTTCACTGGTACTCACATGCCCCTGCAAGAGTTTCTGTATGTTCTTGTCATAGCTGCACAGTACAGCAGTGTTCCCACACACATAATAATAATTATGATAATGCAGATGACCATTCACCTATGCCGGTCTCTAAAATACAAAATTACTATCCCTTTAAATAATTTTTGTTTCACTTGCATACTCACATGCCCCTGCAAGAGTTTCTGTGTGTTCTTGTCATAACTGCACAGTACAGCAGTGTTCCCACACACATAGATGACCATTCGCCTGTGCTGGTCGGTCAGGTTGATGGCCGGGACGTACTTGTTGCAGCCAAAGGACCAGGTCAAATTCTAAAAGTGAAAGAAAGATTTTCAGTATCATATTTTGCTTTACTTATTCCTTAACTTATTCCTTTACTTCCCTTAATTATCAATATAAGATCTAACTGTCAATTCAACAATTTCATTTTAAATAACTATAAAATTCATATTTGTGCTACAGAATACAAAATAATGCATAATTTGCACTAATATATATAACTTAATTTTGTTCATAGGCAAGATTTGTTTTAAAGCATAAACCATATAGCAAATATGAAGTAGTCGAGAAGGGGGGGAAAAAAAGAGGTCCAAGCAGAGTATCAAAGTACTACAGTAGAATACGTTTCACTCTTTGTGCCTTTAATTAAAAGTTACATGAACATAGTCAATAATAATACCCACAACAAATAAAGTTATTGGGTGAGAGTGAGTCTGTGTGCTCAGTAAATTTGTTTTAAATTAAGTTAACTGCATACCATCTTGTATGTTGTAGCCTCCTCTATGAATTTCCAAATTTTCAGATAATTATTGCTAATTTTAGCAATAATTATCCAAAATAAAAGAGAGCTAAATTAGGTTTCTACAAAAAGGCTCCCAAACTTTAAACATGCCAATTGCCAAATTTACAGGTAATAATTATTGCTAATTTTAGCAATAATTATCAAAAATAAAAGAGAGCTACAAAAAGGCACCCAAACTTTAAACATGATTATCTCAGAGGTACAAATTTAAGTGACTTTCTCCTTCTCAAATAAAAAAACAAGATTATGATCTAACTCTTACCAGTGCATTTGGTGAGACATCCAGGCCGAGTTGCCCATTGGACAAGCTGCTACCGCTCCGTGACTTGCCCCTCTCGTTAGGCATGGGTGGGCCAGTGGCTGGCGGGGTGGGTACTCCGTTCTCTTGGGGGAGCTCCTGGGGCAGCTAGAAAAAGTGAGAAGTATGAAATATGAGTTATCCATACTATATTTGTACGTCATGTATTTTGTTGCATATAAATGACAAAAATAAAGAAATTATTATATACAAATAGTGATCATCGTGATAATTTTGGCAAAGGGCAGGATTCATGTACATTTTATAAAGCAAGATATAGATCTACAAAGGGTTGCCAACATAAAGCGTCAATAAAAGTAAATTTGTGAGAAAATTCAATTCGATACCTCTTGGGATGGCTCTTGGTACACCTCCTCACCGCTGGGCACTTCAGGGCTCTGTCCCTTGGGGGTCGGTTCTCGCATCTGTTCCTCAGCAGCCTCCTCCTCCTCCTCCTGCTGCTCTGCTGTTTCCTCTTCTTCTTGGGGCACTGCACTTTCTCCCTCAGCTGCTTCAGTTTCACCTGCGTCTGCTTCAGGTGCTTCTGCAGATTCCTGCTCTCCCGCCTGTCCTTCATCACCTTCTGCAACAACACCCCCTTGGGATTCCTCCGCCTCTTGACTACCTTCCGCTGCAGGGACTTCTTCCTTTTGCTCCTCCTCGTTCTGTCCATCTTCCTTCTGGCCCTCTACATTCTGTCCCTCTCCTTCTTCCTGTCCATCCGCATTCTCCTGATTGTCTGTCACTTGCTCCTCTGCTGTCTCCTGGCTCTCTTCCTGCTGCGCACCATCACCTTCATTCTTGTCTCCCTCCCCTTCAGTCTCTCCTTGTTGTTCTCCTTCTGTTTCTCCTCCGTTCTCCTCTGTCTCTTGCTTTGCATCTGTTGTCTCCTGTGCTTGCTGCTCTATTTGTTCACTGTTCTCAGCAGTGGTGTCTACAGCAACAGTCGGTTCCGCTTCAACTGGTTCTGCAGGAGGGGGATCTGTAAAGAATTTTGGGGGGAAAAAAAGAAAAGAAATAGTATTTCTTCACATCAATATATAAACTTGGCTCTCTTTAATAGTAGATTTATTATTGATTTCCTATTTCTGCAATTTTCTTTTTCTATGCAGTGACTGTCTTGTCTAATTCATCGCAATGGACTGGTTGCTCTATTGTAAGTAGCAAATTATACACATTTTTTTTCTTTGTATACATGTGCCTGTTTCTTCTGCACATGAGTTTAGTGCTGCATTGTCTTTGGATTGTATAGGGGAGAAAGAGAGGAAACAAAAAGGAATCTCATTTTAAAAACAAACAATTAAACAAACATAATTTCAACTATTGATGTTACTTCAACAATAAAAGGCAAAACCATTCATACCCTCAAATGTTCAGTAACAAAGGTTGGACACATATTTTTAAATCACAAAATGGTTATAATTCATTTAAGTTCAATTGAAGGAATGACAATTCTTCAATTAAGAACAACATTTTTAATATCATCCAAATATTGAGTATTTGAGAGCAGGGGTGAATATTAAACAGAGCACTTTACCTTGGACTGGAGGCTGATTCTCTTCATCTGCCATGGTCGGTTGATCCTGTATGACTTCACTTGATGAGATATCTTGCCGTGTGTCTTATAAATAACAATAATGATAATCGTAAAACATTGAATGTAAAGATTTAAACAGAAGCAACAAAACCAGGATTTGTTTAAACATTGAGGGTATAAGTTACATCAGTAAACAATTACAAAACATAAATACATGTACATGTAGGGTATGAATATTATAAGAGCCTCTCATGTGCTACATTTATAACACAGTTTAACCCCTATACTATGGGAACCAGGTGGGTTGTATACAAAGTACATGTACATGTAATATGGATATTTCAGAATCTCGAGGGGAACAGGTGAACAGGGTGTCTGATACGGGGTGAATTTTGTGATCCCAAAATATGCTGATTCGCAAGCAAAAAGTGGTCCTTTTTTTTGCTTCATTTTCAAGGTGCTCCTGCTATGTTTGGCATGTTTTGAAATAGTATTTTCTTGACTATTTTTGGGCCAATGAGCAGCAAATATAAATGATCAGAACAAAAAACAAACAAGATGTTCACTATGAATATTGTAAATCATTTTCTGACATCAGTCCTCGATTACCTATTCAAAACCTATGGGAAATGTGTTGATGTGTCACCCTTTTAGAATTTCTGTGGGATGACCCCAAATTAAATTCACTGCAAATTATTTTACAGTGATCAAGACAAAAAAGAAAGAGCATCAAATTTGCTACATTTCCATTGCGTGATCAGTTCATAAAAATTATACATTAATTTGCAGCATGCTCCAGAAGGCTCAAAACTTACGTTGTAACTTGTTACTGACCACTTTTTCGGCCCATTTCCTCCTTAAATGGGATGAAAAAAAGTCACACTCACAGGAATTTCATTCCAATTTTAGTATGACTAATAGTATGATCAGGCTACCAAATATGGTCCCCCTGTTTATCAGCTGATTAAGCGCATTAACAAAGATAATTTTGCGCAGTGTGTTTAATTTCCTTATCCTTTTTCTTTGAACATTGTTAAGCGCACCAAGATCGCAAGAGTCATTGCGCAAGCAAAAACCATCTTTTGCGCGCTCATTTTTTCATAGTCACTTGTGTACAAATGAATGGGAAATTTGTTTGCACAGGGAAATAAATGACATTGATTGACATTTTTTTAGAATCAGCAAAGATTTGTCACATTTATACAAATGTTTTCTTGAGGATTTTAAGAACACTTTGATGGCACTTTCATTGGAAATAGTGTATTATTTTTAAAGAAAACAGAATTTAAAAGGGGGGGCCATATTTATGGCACCCTCTTTCAAATTCAATGGGATTTTTATTTCTCCATGGGTAATGCAACTTGCTATTACGAGACGATCGCAGTCGGCAGTCATGGGCATGGCATAATTTTCATCTTCATTCATGTCATTTGAAGTTCATTATTTACGTACAAATTTTGTGGTTTTTACTAAAATAGTTTTTCAAATATCGCTGGTTAAAGTTAAGGGGGGGGGGGCATATTTGGACACCGCATCATACCTAAAGCCTAATCAGTATTTTATTGGTCAATTTTGTTTAAAATGTTTCAGCTAGTGTTTGTAATTGTATTGTTTGAATTAATTATTTTATTTAAAATTAAATTATTAAAAAATCGTATTATTGTGAATTGAAATTTGGCATGCAGTTACATTCCTCAAAAGTGATAGTTATTTAAACTACGCAGACACTATTGAAGTATGAAAACAAACAAGGAAGAGATGAAGAAGAGACAAATGTCAAAACGCAAGCCAATGCCAATTGGACAATCATCACGTTAGTCATTACGCGTACGCGTTTCTAAATGAACATACACAAAAGAGAGTTAGTGGGACCGATGTAAAAGTCGCCAGCTTGTCCTCACCGACTTATCGTTAATTTTCTGATTATATAACGATACAAATTGTCGATTGGTTATATTTATTTAGTAATTCATATCATTAGCAATACTCGTAGATGAATACAATCGTTAAAATAAAAGAAGGACGTGTATAAATTGTTGAATTTCTTACCTCTTTACAGTTGTCAAGGAGATGTGTGTTTACGTCCGATTGAAGTTAGCCAGGATTTTGTTACAATCTATGGTGGCGCTCTTCACGCGCGAAAAAAAAAAAACGTTGTAGGTATAATCTATGGTGTCTCTCAGCGGGCAGACAACATTGGCAGCTAGTATACTGTTTGTGTGATTTTGTTTGTTTTTGCCCTTCATTAATTATCATTCTTTCGTCTCTTTCTACTATTTGGTAGCATGCACAATATTATTTTGAATAATTATGCGAGGTTTTCCTTGAAAAGGCGACGGTGTGGAAATGTGCATGATGTATAACAAGTGTGTGTGTGCGTGTGTGTAACGGTGCGTGTATGTATGCATTATGACATTTATGATATTTCTATTAGAGCTGAGTCAAATCGAATAACTAATGAGACAACTCCTGCTTCACATTATCAACACGGCATGGTCGGAAGGTAAAACACCAGAGGACTGGAGCAAAGGTCTCATCACTCCAGTGTTCAAGAAAGGAGACAAACTAGATCCAGCGAACTACAGGACCATCACTCTACTCTCCATACCTGGGAAAGTGTTCTGTAGAATGGTCCTCACGAGAATTCAAGGAACCATAGACAATTACCTGGCAGAGGAACAATGTGGATTTAGAAGTTCCAGAGGCACCACAGATGCTGTGTTTATCGTTCGACAAATCTTCGAGAAAGCCAGAGAAAGACGGGTACCAATCCACTGGAACTTTGTCGACTTTAAGGCAGCTTTTGACACCATATGGAGGGAAGCTCTCTGGAAATGTCTGCGTTCCATTGGTGTGGACAAGTCCATGGCTGACCTCATTGAAAACATGTGCAAACAAACCAAGTGCTCTGTCATGGTGAATGGAAAGATAACCGAATGGTTTGAAGTCACAACTGGTGTCCGGCAAGGCTGCCTCCTCTCTCCAAGTCTCTTCAACCTATTCCTGGAATTTGTGATGAAGGACATTCAAAAGCTGGATGGTGGAGTACAGATGGGTGACATGCGGGTTAACAACATCCAATATGCAGACGACACCACTCTCATGGAACTGGTATTTGAGAAACTCCAAGTCTCAACAAGTGAATTGGAGAAAGCATGCAGTAAATGGGGTATGAAAATTAATACTGCAAAATGTAAAATCATGACCGAGGACCATCGACAGATGTCTCTAAACAACACCAACATTGAGAAAGTGGACAAGTTTGTATTCCTTGGTAGCATAGTTCCTAACATAGAAGAAGATGTGAAAAGGAGAGTAAGACTGGCAGCCTGGTCATTTGGAAGGTTAAAAAGTACCATCTGGTCCAACCAAGACATATCAAGAACGCTTAAAGTTAGAATCTACAGAGCCCTCATCCTCCCTATTGCTACATATGGAGCGGAATCTTGGACTCTGCGTAAATCAGACAGAAAGAAGCTTGAGGTTTTTGAAATGAGGTGTCTCCGGACCATCCTGGGAGTTCACCTAATGGACAGGGTGAGAAATGAAGAAATCCGACAAAGGCTAAGCATCACAAACACCATCTGTGAAGAGATAACAAAGCGACGCTTGAAATGGTTTGGGCATGTTGTCCGCATGCCGCATCACCGCCTACCATACCAAGCATACAGAAATGACTTTGACGCACGTAGACCCCCGGGACGCCCTCCTACACGATGGAGAGACCAAGCCCAGAGCGACGTGGGACTACCTTTACACGAGGCAGAGCTCATAGCCCAGAACAGACCGGAGTGGAACAGAATCTCTCGTAGGGGAGCGAAGGGACACACCGTCCTGTGCACCTAAGTCAGTCAGTAAGTCAAATCGAATGGCTATTCGATATCCGACCGTGAAGGTCTGCCGGTCGGGATACCGAATACAAATTTTCGGATACGAATATCCGAAAAAAAAAAATAATAAATAAATAAATCGTTTTTTTTTTTTTTTTTTTCCCGTTTAATTTTGTAATCCCTATTCGATAGATTCGATCAAAAAATGGCACATTGAACCCTGCTTATCTGTTGCTAAAGTTAAAAGTTAAGGTATTTTACATAAATTCACAAATAAACAAAACAAATAATAAACCAAAGGTAAGAGGATTAATATACAAGTGGTATAGTGAGTGCCAAATTTAGAAGAATCTATGATGAGATATCAAAGTATTTCATCTTGACAGCAGTTTGTACACTAACATCACACTATACTGTCGATTCTAATTGAAAAAACGGACAGAATATCTATTTTAAAAAATTATGAAAAAAAAAAAATATATATATATATATATATCTATATAAATAAATTTAACTTAAAAAGTCCTCGTCGATGAAATAAATATAAAAAAGTCAATAAAATAAACTCGAAAACACGCTAGAATTCCTTGGTTAAGTCTTTATTCAATTACTTTCGACCGGTTTCTTTCTCTTCAAAGAGAAAGAAACCGGTCGAAAGTAATTGAATAAAGACTTAACCAAGGAATTCTAGCGTGTTTTCGAGTTTATTTTATTGACTTTTATATATATATATATCTATATATAAGCGAGAAGTGAACTAATACATACAGCTTTGGTTTCTTCCAATATTTAAATAATAAATAATAAATAATGCAAGAAATAATCATAAATGATTGAGAAGGAAGAATAATAGGCGTAGCTTAATAAGCATTGTTCCTCCCTTTAATCCTCCAAATGAAAAAAGGCACTGGTCGAAAAATTGGTCTCCGCCAGGACACGAACCCGGCTCTTCAGCTTGGAACGCTGACGCCTTAACCACTAGGCCACGGGGACCGTGTGATTGAAGACAGATCCAAATTCAGGTCATTGGCAAGCCAATCTCTCGGCCCTTTGTACTCAATTAATTCATGGGGAAGGAGTTACAAACAATGCAAGCCGCCTGTACTTCAGCTGGATCACAAAGGAGTGATTCAAGTATTAGTTAGAACATCTATTATATTAATACGGTAAGCTTCAACCCCCCAAATGTGTCCCACTCGAGATATCCTCACCCCGAGAATTCGGCGACTCCCCGACCGTCGGGATCGAAGGATATACGTTTTGCGGAGGACAATAAGGTATTCCCGAGTCGCCCCCGCCCCGTGGTCGTCCTCCAGATCGAAGAAAAGGGAAAGTCAGCAATGCCGGTTGCTAAAGTTAAGGCGCCGAGCACTGACTAACGATTTATCGCCGCAACTTTGTTCGACGAATATAAAACGGAGTCGATAAAACGAATATTATATTGAGAAAGCCTTCTGAATTTTACACGTTGCAAAACTACCCAGGTTTTAAAAAATATCAATTTTTATATTAGGCGGATGGTATGGTAATGATCGCTATTCCCGTTTGGCATCGTTTTTGCAAAGGCAGTAACGATAAAATGACGACAGCTTCAATTTAGCTGCGCTCGATAACACTCAGGTAGAAGACTGTGCATTGTATTAAGCCACGGAGTCTTCTTAATCACCCCGCCGTAGCGGAGTTTGTTTGCATATCTCACTGACCATCGACAATGGTCACTCTTTTGCTCCATACACGATTATACAACCTCGCCAACTTGCGGTAAGATTATTGTATTATGCCAGTCGTGAATCAGTGGAAGCTACTACATTTGTACTATACCAGAGAAGACGTCTGGGGGCCCGGGGGGGGGGGGGGGGGGGGGGGGGTAGAATGGATGTGGGAGGTATCTGCTCATTTATTATGCAATACATGTAGGCATATAGACGGCTACTATTCCCTTCAAAGAACATTCATCATCTGGTTTGACAAGAATATGACAAAATATATATACGCCGAAGAATTTAGTTTGGATATGAAAAGCTTAGGGGACACGGGGTTATGTGTCATGCAGGCAATTGTGGTCGAGGGAGGGGGGGGGGGGGGTGGGGTGGAGCGGCAAAGCTACTTTATTAGCAAGTACACGAGCATAATATATAGTGAACTGTATCTAATGTAATACATTGACCGGATGACATCGTTGGACGGGGCCCCGACGTGTTGTGGGGCGGGATTGAGTCGCCCGTGTTTATTTTGTCCTATAGTATACTATTTAAAGGGATAGTTGAGTATTGGTTAAACTTAACTTTAGTAATCAAAACCTGCACCATTACGGTACAAAATAATAGTTAAAACTTCACCATGCTCGAAAAGTATACACAATTACAAACGACTAAGTAAATCCTCTGTTATCATTCATAAAAAGTCGTTGCAACTCAAGAGGGCGCTCTCTAAAAGAGTGATTGGTTTTGACCATTTTCATACAAAAGTGTGCATTTAAAGTTTGGTTAAAATAATGATTCAATAGAGATTATCATCAACAACCTTCCCCCGGTGAAGAATTTTTTAATACAAATATTTTTATGGTCTGGATAATTCATCCGTTTCTGAACCGATTTTGATCAAATAAAGTTTATTCTGTCATTAAAATTGTTTGTTCTTTCAAATTTGACAGTTAGTTCTTCCGTATCTTACAAACAATTATCAGGGGCACTTCGGGAAATACCAATACTCAACGCTACCTTTAAGTGATGACTTTGGGAATAATAAAGTTTTAAAGTATCGCTATATCATCATCGCCTTTCTCTCACAAAAAACCCGCGGATTTCCGCGGGTACAGCTAGTCTTCTATATTATAATAAGAGGACGGTGTTTTTGTCTGTCGCCAAAATGTGTCCAAGATGTGTCCAGAATGCAGTTTTCAAGCTGCGTCTGGGCAATAAAATCGCGATGCAGGTTCTACTTACGAAATGTGCGTGCGAAAAAAAACCCCGTAGTGCGTTTTTACTAACCAAAGTGATGTGTCCAGAATGCAGTTTTCAAGCTGCGTCTGGGCAATAAAATCGCGATGCAGGTTCTACTTACGAAATGTGCGTGCGAAAAACAAACCCGTAGTGCGTTTTATAACCAAAGTGATACCTCAAACATTGAACAAATTACTACCGGTCAGACGGGGAGCGTGAGTCTGCGATAAGCTTTCGTCTGGAGCACCTCAGTTATTTACGAGTTGACCGCTATTGAAGTGCCTTGAAAAAACTGCCGTATCTCTCTTGAAACCTTACCAAAATTCATATTTCATATACCAAATGAAAGAAGAATAACCTATTTTTACTGATAAATATAATATTCGAACAAAACAATGTGAGAAAATATTTAAAAATAGGCATGATCCCACCACAAAACTGAAATAATTTAAGCTTCAAAAAAGTAGAAAATTTCATTATTTATCACCCTTGGGCAAAGCCGAAACTTAAATATATGATTAATCATACATTTATAAGACTTAACACCAAATACCCTGTCAATTTGTTTTATTTTAAAGAGTCATGTCCGGAAAATCCCCAACAATGTCGATTACGATCGGACCTGCGATTGTCTCGCGCTACGAGAGTGCATGGCAGTCCCAACAGTACATTTTCGTGTAGTGTGTTGTGCGGTACTGGACCGTAGTCCGCCGGTAGTTCACACACTGCAAAACGAGTGTCAATTTCCAACTCTGGAAAGTCAATTAAATCGTTCTTTTTGTGATGTCTGGAGTCATTTCTGTGCTGCATAAGTGAATGACTGAATTAATTATGATCTGAACGTGCTTTTTTTTGTTGTATATGCCGATGTTTGGTGCGTGATGGAGATATATAAGACAAAAACAAATTTCTCAAAATTTGAAGAAAAAAAACAGGGGATCCTTTCGTGAAGGGCTACCGAAATATGTTGTTCACTTGCATTTTTGTAAATGTCTACTCGAAGTGTATACGTATTTGTTTTTGCACTTAAGCAGTGGCATACCCAGGATCTTTTGAACGGGGGCTTTTAGTCAGCGGGCCGGGGTAGTCGTAGAAAAATTTCAAAGCCGACATCAACAATTTTTGACATTTTCAAAACCGAGGTCATGGTTTTTCAACATTTTCGAGGCCAGGATCACGGTTTTTCGACATTTTCAAGGCCGAGACCACGGTTTTTCGACATTTTGAGGCCGAGACTACGGTTTTCGCACTTTTCGAGGCCTAGACCATGGGGCGTACACAAATTAAAAAGCCGAGACCAACAATTTTCGAAATTTTCAAGGCCGAGGTCACGGTTTTTCAACATTTTCGAGGCCGGGATCACAGTTTGTCAACATTTTTGAGTCCGAGACACCAGTTTGTCGACATTTGCGAGGCCGAGACTACGGTTTTCTCAGTTTTCGAGGCCGAGACCAACAATTTTTGACATTTTCAAAACCGAGGTCATGGTTTTTCAACATTTTCGAGGCCGGGATCACGGTTTTTCAACATTTTCAAGGCCGAGACCACGGTTTTTCGACATTTTCGAGGCCGAGACTACGGTTTTCGCACTTTTTGAGGCCGAGACCATGAAACGTAAACAAATTTAAAAGCCGAGACCAACAATTTTCGACATTTTCAAGGCCGAGATCACGGTCAGTTCAACATTTTCGAGGCCGGGATCACAGTTTGTCAACATTTTAGAGTCTGAGACACCAGTTTGTTGACATTTTCGAGGCCGAGACTACGGTTTTCTCAGTTTTTGAGGCCGAGACCAACAATTTTCGACATTTTCAAGGCCAAGGATACGGTTTTTTCGACATTTTCGAGGCCGGGATCACGGTTTTTCGACATTTTTGAGGCTGAAACAATGATTTTTTGACATTTTCGAGGCCCGAGACCACGGTTTTCGCAGTTTTCGAGCCCGAGATCATGAAAAATGACAGTCGAGACCGCTTAATTTTGGTATTGATACCGCTTAAATTTGGTCTCCAGACCGCTAAAATGTGGTTTCGAGACCAGTTAAAATTTTAAGATTTGAAATGGAGGGGGGGGGGGGAGTTCAAACCCCCCCCCCTCAAACAGACATTTATTTTTTGTTACTACTACTATACTACTACTGATGCTACTACTATTATATCTACTACTACTACTAACAACAATAATACTTCTACAGCTACTACTACTCAACCATGTTTACTGTTTTGTTGTTGAAGAAACTGAACACTATTTGTATTACTTTGTCTAATACGTCCAGTACCCAT
Organism: Echinarachnius parma; assembly: GCA_037951105.1. Classification (NCBI taxonomy): domain Eukaryota; kingdom Metazoa; phylum Echinodermata; class Echinoidea; order Clypeasteroida; family Echinarachniidae; genus Echinarachnius; species Echinarachnius parma. The sequence goes on from JBAMJV010006022.1 coordinate 35,919, forward strand.
CACCCCTCACTTACTAATACTACCCCCCCCCCCCCCTTGCTCACTGCCTGCATGCTGCCCAGTATTATGAATCTGTATACTATACGTATGTTTAGTGACTTGTGCTGAACTTGACGAAATGCTGACCACTGATACGCCCTTATAACTTATTTAACTAACAATAATTTTAGAATCCATTACTAAACCAAATGTTTTTTTTTACACTCGGACATATAAAAACAAAAAAAGATTTACAAAATACAACATTCAACATATCTCACTCAAAGATCTGGTGACGGGTAATTTGCTAGTATATATATAAGCGAGAAGTGAACTAATACATACAGCTTTGGTTTCTTCCAATATTTAAATAATGCAAGAAATAATCATAAATGATTGAGAAGGAAGAATAATAGGCGTAGCTTAATAAGCATTGTTCCTCCCTTTAATCCTCCAAATGAAAAAAGGCACTGGTCGAAAAATTGGTCTCCGCCAGGACACGAACCCGGCTCTTCAGCTTGGAACGCTGACGCCTTAACCACTAGGCCACGGGGACCGTGTGATTGAAGACAGATCCAAATTCAGGTCATTGGCAAGCCAATCTCTCGGCCCTTTGTACTCATTTAATTCATGGGGAAGGAGTTACAAACAATGCAAGCCGCCAGTACTTCAGCTGGATCACAAAGGAGTGATTCAAGTATTAGTTAGAACATATATATATAAGCGAGAAGTGAACTAAAACTACAGCTTTGGTTTCTTCCAATATTTAAATGATAAATAATGCAAGAAATAATCATAAATGATTGAGAAGGAAGAATAATAGGCGTAGCTTAATAAGCATTGTTCCTCCCTTTAATCCTCCAAATGAAAAAAGGCACTGGTCGAAAAATTGGTCTCCGCCAGGACACGAACCCGGCTCTTCAGCTTGGAACGCTGACGCCTTAACCACTAGGCCACGGGGACCGTGTGATTGAAGACAGATCCAAATTCAGGTCATTGGCAAGCCAATCTCTCGGCCCTTTGTACTCAATTAATTCATGGGGAGGAGTTACAAACAATGCAAGCCGCCTGTACTTCAGCTGGATCACAAAGGAGTGATTCAAGTATTAGTTAGAACATATATATATAAGCGAGAAGTGAACTAATACATAGAGCTTTGGTTTCTTCCAATATTTAAATAATGCAAGAAATAATCATAAATGATTGAGGCACTGGTCGAAAAATTGGTCTCCTGGCGGTGCCTTTTTTCATTTGGAGGATTAAAGGGAGGAACAATGCTTATTAAGCTACGCCTATTATTCTTCCTTCTCAATCATTTATGATTATTTCTTGCATTATTTAAATATTGGAAGAAACCAAAGCTGTATGTATTAGTTCACTTCTCGCTTATATATATATGTTCTAACTAATACTTGAATCACTCCTTTGTGATCCAGCTGAAGTACAGGCGGCTTGCATTGTTTGTAACTCCTTCCCCATGAATTAATTGAGTACAAAGGGCCGAGAGATTGGCTTGCCAATGACCTGAATTTGGATCTGTCTTCAATCACACGGTCCCCGTGGCCTAGTGGTTAAGGCGTCAGCGTTCCAAGCTGAAGAGCCGGGTTCGAGTCCTAGCGGAGACCAATTTTTCGACCAGTGCCTTTTTTCATTTGGAGGATTAAAGGGAGGAACAATGCTTATTAAGCTACGCCTATTATTCTTCCTTCTCAATCATTTATGATTATTTCTTGCATTATATATATCTATATATATATCTTTCTTTTCTTTTTTTTTTTTTTTTTTTTCGAATATTCGATATCCGACCGTTTTTGCACGACTCATATTCGAAATGTAAAATATCCGGTTTGACTCAGCTCTAATTTCTATATGACATTTAATTATTCACTTTGAAAATTTATGAATGTCTTTTTTTGTATTGATACTATGTGATACTATGTAATATTCTTACCCGTGTAGACATTTATCATGTTTCTATATGACATTTAATTATTCACTTTGAAAATTTATGAATGTCTTTTTTTGTATTGATACTATGTGATACTATGTAATATTCTTACCTGTGTAGAAGTGCAGATTTTTTATTAATTTTTTTTTTGTATTTGGAAATGGAAAAAGAAAGTCACTAACTATTTTTAAATTTTTTTAAGGAAAGGAGATAAGAGGAAGGGGAACTAAAGAAAACAAATCAGTGCTTGGGTGGGGATGGGGTTTCTCTTAGGCTAAAGGGGGGGGGGGGGGGGGTAAAGGAGACGTGAGGAAGTAGCATGTCTTAGTTCTTTTTATCTTTTGTTATAACCTCCATTATGTTTATTTCATAGGTTCTGTGAATTGAATATACACTTGTTTTTTTTAATGTAAGATAATCATTTCTACTTTATCTTTCATTAAACTGTAATTGCTCTATTCCTTATTTATTAATAAGATGTTAACATTGGACATGTTTTATTCAATTGTAAATGTTATATGCTTATAATTTGGAGGAATAAAAATCTCTTAAAAAAAAAAATGTGTGTGTGAGTTTGTGTGTGTGTTTGTATGTGTGTACGTGTGCGTGTGTGTGTGTGTGTGTGCGTGCGTGCGTTTATGTATGTGTACGGTGGTTTGTGTTTATGTGCCTGCATGCCTGCGTGGGCGTGTGTGCGTGCGTGTCTGTTTATTTGTCAAAGCTGGCCGCTCACATCTCAATTCATCACTGCCAATTCAAGGACTTCCTTTTGTCTTTATTTGAATTTTGTCTAAAAGTATTATCAGACTCAATAGCGCAAGCCGCAAAGGATAATATAGTCATGGCCTTGGCAGTGGATTTGTATTACAAGGGCTCAATAATAAAGTTTGGATACACTTGATTTGAGAGCATATTTGTTTCAATTATGACGATTATAAAAAAAATATATAAAAAGGGGGAATAAAATAAGGAGAAGAATACGTTGCATTCTTCATGCGTGAACATACTGCTTTCAATTTGAAAGCAGTGCGAACAAACTTTGGCATGCGAAACATGGCTATGCAGCATGCAAAACCCTAGATGTAATATGATCTATTTTTATATTATGAACCGTTTGTAAATCAGGAAATATATTACAGTAAATAAAAAGGACGTATAATCACACGAATATTTTCGGTCACGTCAGTTGATTAAGGTATAATTCGGGAAACCGACCATTGATATCAGCATAATAACGATTAGAATACCACTTTCTTCCACGGCATCAGCATTGAAACCTGATTAAAATGAGGTATGAAGCCAAAATTAATAACCATAAATTAAAATGGTGATAATGCCTAACATGCATGCACGCTCAACATGAGGACACTCTTTTTTTTCTGCACTTGAATTCATTATACGTGTGCGTCTGCATTGTGTACCCTATCGCTTTATTATTTAGAAGTGTGGATGATTAAACAGCTTCTAGCTGCGAGCCTATTCACAATTCGAGGTTGTTTTCCAAAGGTGGAGAGATTTTTGTTCGCATTATTATTCGAGGGACGACTGAAGAATGACGTCTCTACTTCACATATACCTGATGACTGAGGCGAATGCAAATACTGTTTTTTTATACAATTTTGACCTCAACCACCTAGCTATGCAGCTGTGTTATAGAGCGTGAATATAATTGTCGTATTATGGATGTGATATTGTGCCGCGACTATTATTGAATTATAGTTATGTGTGTGTACCCCTCAAAAGCGTACGGCGCCCGGGTTGTGTGCATGTTTTGATTTATCATAGCACATGTTATAGGGAGGTTATAGTGCACTAAAGATCGGACAATATAAATTATACATTTATATGTGTTCATATTCATCAAAATATTGGAGGCTTTTGAATGTATACTGTAGTTCCTGGACCCCTATACCGATTGTCGTCTGGCGCGGGTGAAAGAATAAGGTAAGACGTTGTTATGAACCATGCATATTGCAAATATCATTATTATATGGCATATAGGAGTTTTTATATATCGGGAAGAGCCGGTATAAATAGTAGTGTCCTGTGAATATATTGCGTAATGGTGCTTCCAACTAACGTGACCATGCATGCAGCGATCATGGTCTACTAGTACTATCCATGCAGCGATATAATAATTATAATGAATATGCGGCTGAATTAACAACATTTAGTTCCTACTTTATTCTCATTCTATGCAACTGCATAATTATATTGAGGGATGAATCAAATATAAAGTATGACACTTGTGTTTTTGTTATGTGATTTGTTTTAATGAAACGAATGAGTATATAGTGTGCTTGCGTAGTTAGAAACAGTATTCTAAATTGAACGCGACGCCAAAATGTTAATATGAACAACAACAACAAGATCTAAAATAAATACAATAAGTTATTATTTACCAATGTGTATTCGTTAAACAGCTTACTTCAAGGGTAGTATTTTGATGCTTTTCATACTTTGTCGTTTTATAAAAACAAATCAAGGGACTTTTGAATATAGACATGAAAATCGTCCATGAAATTCTGATAGTAGGCCACTTTGCTGGGGGAAAAATTTGACACATTATGTAATGATGTAAGTTAATTTTGTAGTGCACATCGTTTTGTTTTTATTATGCATTTTCACTTTAATTCTTGGGCCAAGTGGCGTAGCGTAGTCGGACTATTTTGATGTTTTTATTTTTTTTTTTTGGTTTTATTATGCGAATGATTGGGGGCACACCGTATGAATTTCATTCTTTTGTGTTTGCATATTTCCCCATTTCGTATTTATAATGTTTTGGCAAAATAGTAAGGGGCACACGCCCCCCCCCCCCCCCCCCCCCCGTGCTCCCGTAGCTACGTCACTGATTGAAAGTGTATGTAAGACATACGTCTCATTGTTGGACATATGTGTTACGTAATGGTGTATGTGTTTTTTTTGAAGTGCACATTGTTTGTATATACCCTCCCTTGCCATAAGTATTGCAACATGGTGAAATCGTTACATTTTCGGTAAATTACTTATCTATGTTGTAGTGGTGTTTTGTTCTAAATAATTGAACAGTGGCCGACATTTCGGTATAAATGGAAGGTGCACATTGTTCACTTTCTCATTCAAGGCCACTGAGTCCCTCATGCACAAACCATGGTTACGACATCCGGGTGATCTAACGTGCAACGCCGACACATCGTCGCCCTGAGGAGGAGGGGGTTTCGGTGGCTCAGATTGCTGAACACTTTCAGGTATGCCGTCAAACGGTGTACAGAGTGTGTAAACGGCATAGGGAAACGGACAACGTTGACTAGCGACCAAGATCTGCCAGAGGTAGAAAGACCACACGTCTGGAAGATTGGTACCTTCTGCGTCAGGCTCGTACGACCCGATTCGAATCTGCAAAAACTTTGGCAGCTCACTGGAGCTACAGAGTTGATCGGCGAATCTCAAAGAGGACGACACAAAGACGTCTATACTTCCACAATCTTCATGCCCGCATTTCCAGGAGGAAGGTTCTCATATCTCGTGTCAATCGCCAGAGACGCATCAGGTGGTCCTCCAGAGTGAGGGATTGGACGGTGTAGGACAATTGGAGTTACTTCCGGTCTTTTCCGACGAGAGTAGGTTTTGCATTTCTTCAAACGACGGAAGAGTAAGAGTCTGGCGTGAACCCGACACCTCATACAACCCAAGGAACCTGATCTACACTCTACAGGAATGCAGTTTCAGTCATGGTTTGGGGGTGTGTCGGCATCTATGGAGTCGGCGATCTTGTTGTCGTGTACGGGAACATGGATAACGCAAAAATATCGGGAGATTCTGGACTCTCACGTGTTTCCATCAATTGGTAACATCTTTTGCGACGCGCAACACCCGTTCATTTTCTAGGATGACAACGCACCGGCGCACAGGGCTGCCCAGATGGACCAATGGTATGATGAAAATGGCGTCAACAGGGTGCAGTGGCCAGAACAATCACCAGATGCTAACCCGATAGAGAATCTATGAGATGTCATCAAGAGAGCCCTCACCACGGACGGAGCAACCACCAGGGAGGGTTTGGTCGGCTCTATCTTCAGGGTCTGGGACAGCATCACCCAAGAAAGACTGCATGGTCTATACGGGACTCTACCAAGGAGGATGCGCGACATTATCAGAATGCGCGGGTACCCAACAAAATACTAGAACTGCATGAACTTTACATGATAAATGACTCTTGACATGTTACTGAAATGTGCCTGATAATAAGAACTTAAATCATTTACTACAAATTAATCAAAACAGCACTTAGTTTCATGTCATACATTGCCTCCTGTGTAATGCATGTGTCTATGTTGCAATACTTTTGGCACGGGAGGGTATGAGATAATTTCAGTTTAATTCTGGGGCCTCATGGAAGACCAAGAGTGTCGTTCTAGCAGTAGTGACGACGGGTAGTTTCATAACTTATACTATTTAGTATACACGGTTGTTATCTTTTAAATGGAAAACAAAAGTAACTGACAGGCCAGCAAACAAACAAACCAATATACAATCATATACGCGAAAAAACAAATAAACAAACAAACAACCCACTCTAGCCTTAATGCTCGACGGAGGGTGGTGACAACTTCAGTGGAACCTCGTTTTAACCATGTTAACGAGGACCTTGGGACTCATTGGCAATCACCTTGTTATATCAGGGGGGTGTTTCACAAATTTAACTCTAAGTTGGACTTCACAATTATGGAAAGTCGTTAGTTTCGTTGAATTTTTAAAAAAAGTTCTTTTAAAAGGCATAACATTTTGACTCATATCATGAATATTTTCTATTATCATGATTATTAAGGAGATTTCATGTTTATTGATGTAAAATTCATGAAAAGTCCAAAATACTTGCATTTTGGCTTTCGAATATATTTTATTCCAAGGCTACAAATGGCTTTCCATAATTTTTAAGTCCAACTATAAAGGTTAAGTTCAACTTGGTATCTTTGAGAAACTCCCCCAGGTATCTTGTTAGATCAGGGTTAAACAAAAAAGAGAATTCTAATGAACTTGGACCAGCAAAAATTACCTTGTTATAAAAAGATTTGCATTTGATTAGTCTTTCACTATATATTTCGCTCTATATATAATCATTATAATTATTTCCAATGAAGATTTTCCATGAAGAAGTCTATGCAAAAAATGATAATAGTGCATGGCATTATTGTATTTTTTGTAATTCTGTATTCATTGTCAAACGAGTGCAACTATTATTTGTTTGTTTGTATTTGGTAGCTGCACATTTCCTTTTACGGCATTATTACCAAGGCCATCGCAAACCAAATTAGAGTAACTATAGTTTCAGGTAAAAACAAATAAAAACAAACACGCATTTTTGTAAACAATGTATGGTATGATATGCGATTGACAGATCAGCAACGAACGATTATTACCAATAGCAAGCAGTAAAGGCTAAGTGTTATTTAAGTTGTTATTTTGTGTTTTTTTCAAATTTTATGTTTATTGATTAAACAATAACAATAAAATATGCTTGTATAAGATACCAATTCCCCAATCATGATAATGTAGTTCCAATCTAATTACGTTTGATGATTGATACATTCACTCCAACGAACCAATATCTAAGTGATGTTCCCACTACGATTATACTCGTATTTAGTAAATTAGATATGAAAATAGTAAATGGTATTATTATAAGATTACTAAATTGTTCAATCATGTAAGTGCAGTTTCTTTCAAATAACGGCATAACCAGTTTGCATGACAATTATCAGTGAACTTTAATTAGACAAAGTGGCATAATTGATTGTCCAGCGAAGGTTTCATTGTCATGATTGTGCCAGAAGTAAAAAATATTGAATTTGAATATATATATAATTGTGATAATTGTTCAAGTATAACACTATTTGTTTTTTGGAAAAATGATCACTATCTTAAACTGCTATATAACTACAAAAATCTTGCCACGTTTGATGTTCACTCTTCGAGCCATTAATTTCAAAGTGCAAACTGGAGAAACGAATGCCCTCAAACTCACGACTATAAGCCAAATTATCATACCATCCATATGAAAAAAATTAATGCCACATAACAAGGACTATTTGTTTTACACACTGCCTCAATTTGACTCGTTCCATGCCATTTTGTACAGTCAAAACAGATCAATATACAGTCACTGACGCCGTGCACATTCATGACATTTTATTTAATTTTGTTTAATAGCACTCATGCAGTCGCGTAGCTACAGGAAAGCACGGGGACACGTGCCCCCCCCCCCCCCCCCCCTCCAATAATCCGATAAAAAAGAGTGTATAAAAACATAACGATTATGGTTGTGAAAAATTGAGAAATACAGAATATGTGCCCCAATAATTCGCGAGCCCCCCCCCCCCCCCCCCCCGCCCAAACACTTAGCCCGATCAAGCTGTACCGCTTCACTCACGACTGCACGATTAATCAAATCCAGAAATGCATCATTGTCTAATCAAATATTCATGCCGCTATATACTCTAGCATACAATTAAATTATTCTTGATATGATGGTAAATTTATTATAATATGTTAACCTAATTTTTATCCTATTTCAAAGCTCGATCGTGCATTCTCACATTGCTTTGCTTCGGTTTAAACTGCTTGTTTGTTCACGTAGCCACTGATAATGTGGAAAGGGAATAGGAACATACTCTATAAGCGTTCTTTATTGTATTCTTTTTTTAAAATACTTTGAAATAAAAGAGTAAAACAAAGGTAAATTACAAAAACAATCTCACAAATCACAACGAATGTATTATACAGTATATATTAGATACTACAGGCCTACTATTATCAAAGAGTTGAAGCAATTACAATTTTAAAAAAGCATGTTGAAATTAAAGAAATACACATTCAAACTATAATTGTGTACGGTATATCCGATTTCATAATCTCGTACAACCTCGGACATATTTCTTTAAAGAAAGGATCAATATTGGCTATTGTTATCCAAATAAAAAGTGTTCATATTTAAACCCAACCAATATACACTGTGCACGGGACCGTATTCTGATATATGTTTGCTGAGCAAACGAGCACACCAACTGAACAAATATGAAATCTTGTTCCAGACCACCTGATGTATAAAGCGAGTCGAGTATGAATTACAGTCATCATGGTCATGTCTGGACGTACGTGTTTAAATTCACATTTGCGGTCTCAGTCATCACTATGTATGATGCAGTAGTATCTTCTCATGTTCTTTAAATCTTATGATGTATTATTATTATTATCTAATATATTTTATTTGACTAATGTTTATACCGTAAAGACTCGGTATCAATACAATAGTAATGTAGTAACTAGGTCCGATTAATATTTCCTTTACTTTAATCATACAAAATAATCATAACTTACCCCAGCATACTGTAGGGTGTGGATACGACGCATTGATAGGTACAATTTAAGTCTATATAATTTAATGGGATGTCATTATGGTGCAACTATCATAGGCTATCTACAGGTTATATTAAATAGCTGATACATAATCATGATAATGCAATTGGCATGATCGGTGAGATAGCCTACATCACCAATTTAATTTATTTTATATATTACGCAACGCATTTTCGCCAAATATCAATTAAGGCCATCCACGGTGACAGACAAATTAAACGCATTGATAAAAAGGCCGCTTGAATTAGATCTGTCCACACACATGCAGCCATAATTATAAAAAAAGGGCTATGAAATGCATGGTATAGGCATATAGGCCTTGTATAATGTGTAGGCCTCAAAACAATTCAGTTTTGCGGGACATTTATTGCAGGTTGAAGCAACATAATAATTCCGCTCTGGCGAAGTTTTGACGTGATGATCCAGCGCCATAGTTATCTTTGTTATGTGGTGAAGTTTATGTTTACATGTTAAACTTCAATTCCGGGGCTAATATAATAAACATGTACATAATTATACGGTACACGAATTGAATACATAACACAATAGGACTTTATCATTTATTACTGTATAATATCAGCGCAGCATATAGCATGGAAAAGGCTGATATAAAACCCGCATGTTTAATACCTATAATTATGTTCCTTTCATTTTGTTTAAATAATGTATGGATGACGAGCGAAGAATTGCAATGTGAAGGAGAGGACTGAAATGATTAGTATAATTTATTTCTCATTTTATCAGTAAATACATCAGGAAAAACACTATTTTTGAAAAACACCTTATATGATTAATATCATGGAATTACTTTAAAGGGGTGGTACAGTTTTGGTAAGGCTGAATTTTAGTAACCAAACCTGGACAGTAACATTATAAACTAATAGTTATAACTCCACCATGCTCGAAAGGTATACAAAATTACAAACGACTAAGTAAAAAGCCCATTATCATTCAAAAAGAGCCATTAAAACACAAGAGGGCGCTCTCTAAAAAGGCATAGGTTTTAACAATTTTTCATACCAAATTATGCATGTGATGTTTTATTGAAATCATGATTAAATAGAGAGATCATCAACAATTAATTAAAAAACGCTTTTAACATTTTGAAAAAGTGTATGCATTTTAATTTTTTTTTAAAGATTCATCTAATTATTTGGGCCCCAAATAATTATAAGATCAGATATATTTATTGATATTTCAGCCGTTTCTGGACCGATTTTGACCAAATAACGTTTATTCTGCCATTAAAATTGCATGTTCTCTCAAATTCGACACTCAGTTTTTCATTACCTCACAACAAAATTGTGATGTGCAGCGCCCTCTCTACCAAAACTAAACTACCCCTTTAATGTTGCCGTATGTATCATTTGCGTCGAGGTTTATGAACTATACCGGAACAAATTCCATGCAGTATTCTTCCCGGTGAATTGAATTGAATTTATTCGGCAAAATACTGTACATATACAAATTAAAGCCGGGACCTTTGTGAAGCAGCAGCTTGTATATTTGAGGCCCCAATACATGGATGAATGGATATTATGTTGATAGTATTGTGTTTTAGAAATGTTTAGATACTTTGTACAATACGCACGCCAGTAAAATGGGAATAAATAATTCGTACGCATACAACAACAATTCAGATTAAATCACAATTGCCACAATTGTTACAATTGTCACTTTGTGTTCATTGTAAACAAGTCATTCCTTTTGACAACACGAGTAGACACTGGGAGTAGAACGACAAGCATTCGCCTGTCAAGTCGTCCTTGACTTGTCTTTATTTGTCTTTTTTCATTCAAATTTGTAACATCAGTAGGCTATAATATAGACAAAGTGAACAAAAATACAACAATTGATTCTCTTTTGCATTGAGCAAGCTGTTTGTTAATTGTTCAGGACCTTCATTTTACAAAATAGCTTTTACAAGTAAACAAAAGAGTTTAAATATATACAATAATTATTAATTTCAATTTTGTTTTATGTAAACTGCCAAACAATAAATCCAACGGCATCTGATCAAGACTATACATCGACCATAAACAGGACTCTATTTTCTTTTCTTCTTCTTTTTTTCCCTCTTTACTTTGTTTTCCTTTTTGATTCTAAGTCCCTAAGCCATCGTGGGAAAGAAGTCATGGTATTTGATTTTCTTTTTTTTTTAATGAATCATGCTTTTCTTTATACCTGAATGCATTATTGTAAGCCCGTATTTATTTAGGTGATTTGAGTGCTGTAGATCCCACACTAAAACTCTAATGATTCGGGGATTTTGTAGCTGATGGAGGGGGGGGGGGGGGGGGGGGGTCGGTCTCGAAATTGTGAATTGGAGAGGGAATCAAAGTAGAAAATCGGATTTCTTCACAATCGCTCGTACATTCTTCAGCTAATATGTATTGTAAAAAAAAGATTTGCTAGCAATTTAGTTGTGTCTGTGTATACAGGCATAGAACGGCTTGGGCATGTTGGGGTTATTATTTTGGAGGAAGAAAGAGATGTTTTAGGGATTTGTACCTACCAGTTTGGATACACATTTCACAATATTTGTATTTTTATTAAAGCGCTATGATTGCAATCTTGTGTTATTTGTATGAACGGCAGACCTGGATAGAAAGGAGATAAGATCTAAATGCTGTCTTTCTCACGTCAATATAATATGATGTGATTTATCTACGTATTTGTAGAATAACATAATAATTATACAAAACAAGTTTACAAATACGAAGGTATTAATGACAATGATATAGTGGTTATTATGTCGATGATTTATGTTTCTAAAATTGTTCTTGAATAATTATTAATATATCCAGGTCTTTAGTCTGCAGTAATAATCGTCAAAGTGCGGTAAACCAACACAATATGTATAATATGTTATAATGTGTGACTTCTGATCAGAATTAACGATGTAACTTGACAAATAAAAATCAATCAATCAATCAAAATTGTCACGTTGTTCATATTTTTGTTAAGTTTTTAAAGTTTTAATTAATGATGATGATTCATGATTTTATCACGAGGAAATCTAACCGGTTCCTTAATATCGTCAAAAGAAAAGGGAAGTGAAGAACAAAGAAGATAAACGGATCGATAAATGCATCTTAGTTCCCGTTTCTGCATTGATACGGTGTAGCGAGTACAGTCAAACATGACTGTGTATAGTGACCACCCAAGGGAATCAAGAATAGTGGCCACTGTAGACAGGTGATCTCTATATAGACAGGTTCAATAACTTTTGATGGCCACTATAGGCAGGTTGGTTGCTATAGACAGGTGGACACTAAGATAGGTTTGACTGTAATAATGATTCTCATGAGTGCAGTCATTAGAAAAAGACTGACAGTATCGCTGACGTATTACTTATTTTGTATCGACTGTTCTTATTAATATTTATTAATTCGTGTTAAAATATCGGGTTAAACATCAAGTAATTAACATCAAATATTTGTTTACTTTTTTTATTTGTCCCTTTAGAGAACGTAAGTGTGTACAATATTTGTGACAAGGGTTACATATTGAAGGTAAATTCATTTTAAGGCAAACATTGTCATACAATGATATTATCTTATTGGAATGCCAAATAAATGTTGCATAACACTATTAATCATCAATGATTTGTATCGTTCGAATCAAGAAGTGATTCAAGCGAAGACACTCGGTCTAGAAATAATTTGTATAATATTAGGTTATTCTTCTTTTTTATTTGATGCCTTTCTTAATCCAGCTAAGCTACACCACTGTGTTCCGGGAAGGGTATTCCCGCAAATCACTTGGGACGTGATTAGGCCAAAATCGATCACTTCATGCCTCTGATCTTCTGAGGAATAGGAGATACGGATGAGGGGGTCACCGTTGAACAGTACTGATGGGATGGGAGTACACTTCTTTCATAAATATAGGTCCATACAGTATATCAATTCAGTTGGACTACATGTAGGTCCATAGTTAGACAGTCGGATGAATAACTATAGACCAATTTTGAGCATTATTTTGGGTTTCTTTTGACGTGTTTGAAGTTCCCATAGCTGTTGACAATTGTTGACGGTAATTGTGCCCAAGTGTGCCTGCTTAGTGCTTATTAGTAATTGACTTCGTGATATATCTCTTGTAAGGCTTCGTACGTTATTCAAGTGTTTTCTAGAAAACACATGATAAACCTATATAAAAGATGTATTATTCAAAATGTACGTCAGTGTTTTGCAGATGTTCTGATGCACTCCCACCTTCCGGTATGTACAATACAATATCAGCATGACCGTCCGTGGTTCTCTGTGTGACTGTATAATGTTTAATTTAATATGTTGTCTTGTTTTCGAGTGATACGAGTAATAATGATAATAATCTCGAAACAGGGGTGTCGATCCTGGGGGGACAGGGGGGGGCGGTCGCCCCCCCAATGAAAATATTGGGGGGGGCGAAAATATCATTTCGCCCCCCCAATAATTCCGAAAATGAGGAAGAAAAAATCGAGTGATATAATGCCAAAGAGGGGAAAGACACATTTATCAATAATTAATCTTCAAAATAGCCGTTTTTTAGTTTGAAAAGGACTGTAAATCTCTTTTTGGCCGCGCGCTTCGCGCGCATACAGTTTCTCATATTGCAAGTTTCATTTGGGTTGCGGGAACTCACCTTTGAAATGTGTTGGGCAGCGTAATTTCTCAAACGCACACCTCAAACGAAGTTTATTAAACCCTCATCTATAGATAGCACACCGTCACAGAAAATAAAATAATCTCGGTACATATGCGCTGAACGCAAATCAAATTGGAATATCATGTCCCCCCACATTTGAAAAAGGAGCAGATTGTCCCCCTCCCTTTGTCATTATAGTTCCATACCTATATACTTCATATTACGTGAAATTTCTGTCTCAGGTGTGCACCAAATCGCACAATTTCACGCCCAAAAATACAAAAGCTCCCTGCTGTGGGAGCGGGACACCCCCTCCCCACCCCATACGAAATGCATCCTCATTGGACCATTGGGTATGTTGGAAATTACGTACATTGCTGATTGGACCCTTTTGTAACACATCCAAGGTGTGTTGGAACAAAGTCCAATTATGATTGGACTATGTGTTATAATAGTAAACCGACATGAATGTGTATTAGACTCTTAGACCAGCTGTCTGATGATCAATTTGGTGTATTTTCTTTTTGATATTATTTTTGGGAAACCAGTGTACCAATAGACTAATGAGATTTTTCCCCCCCTTTTTTTGAATGGGGGAGGGGGTGGAGGACTGGCATTCAACTAGTTTAAAGCCCAGGACCAGCTATATAGTATTGAACAATTTAGGCTACTGATCTCAAAATAATGTGCCGAAGGAGTGAATCGAAAGAGAATGTTTATGTCGTTCTGTAAGTGTACTCGTGTGTCTTTTTGGTCAGGAAAGAGCCGGGAGTTTGTGTTCAACCGAACAGCCCAATTAGTCATTGTAATAATGCTGGGTCGGGTTTGAGCCTCTTACCCCAATTCTGAAGGTTCGTGCCGCATCGGACGTAGACTGGGCCTGGGTGATCAGTTCACCTAGCCTAGCGCTATATATAGCGCAGGATTAGCTCTAATTTTACCGGTAGTACTACTATTGAAAATTTGACTTATCTCGAACTAATTATGCTTATGGAGTCAATTGAAAGGAAATATTGATTTGTTATGCTGTAGGTTACCGTTAATTAAGGCACGGGTCGTCTAAATGTTCGTAATCAACTGCCAAATGACTAGGTTATGTCATGGTTATATAATTGTAAGGCCGGGTCGATTTTGAGCCCTTTACCGCTTTCTTACGATCCGTGTTGCGCCACAAACCTGCGTGCATGACGCGTGTTAGCGAAACGCCAACGCTAGCTAGCCCGGAAGATTCGGCTATCTGAGCTGCCTGCACGCGCACCCGATCGTAGCTCTACCCCGCTCTATCAGCGTATATTTACAGTACCGTACCCCGGCCCTTGCGCTGCCCCGACGCGGGCCGGGGGGATCGGATCGGAGTAGCTAGTCCGCGCCGCCGCCGGTGCATCACAACATGGTCATGGAAAGGCGGTGTGATTGTCTCGATTGGGAATGAACATTTTTGTAATTATGCTGATTGCTGGACCCTTACATGATCAAGCCTAGGCAGCCTTCAGACAAGCTGTTCCTGTGGTAAGTAAATCCAAATTCAAAACGTGTTATATATATTCTGGCTTGGGCTTGGGCTTGGCCGTCTAGATCCAGTTGAAAACCATATCTTAAATTAATTATAAATTTATATCATTATTCACAATCATATGATTGAGTGACCTCCACACATTGGCACACTAAATAAAATAAACAAATTTATTGAATTGTACTCAGCAGCCCTCGAATTAATTTTTTGTTCACGGGGGCTCTTTCAAAAATAAAATAGCCTCCGTTGGCGTTAGCCCTTAAGGCTTAACGGGTGCTATTTTAATAATGACGGAGGTTCTTTAATGATTTGCAGATTTTCCCCTAAATTTAACTTTTTTAGTACGTAGAAAACAGAGACAAAGTCACTACTAAAGTCTAAGTAGTGACTTTGTCTTTGTTTTCTACGGAGGCGATTTTCTATTTAACCATCGCCTCCGTTAACCTTCTTACGGGTGCAATTAAACACCATTATTATCATTATAAAAAAAATTACCAATATGTATTTTTAGTTGGAATGTCAGAGATTTTACTATACCGTAGCCGTAGGGGGTGTAGAACTTGGCCACGGGCACACAAGGGAGCAGAGCTATGCTGGCCTGTAGGTGAACAATGTGGGACAGTACAGAAAAAGTTTGTCAAATTTTCACATAAAATTCTGAACTTAAATTCAGCAAAATCAATCATAACTGGCCCAAGAAGTGATACAAGTATCATTTGAACTTACCAAAATGATGCAAATTGTTCTTCAAATGTCGAAAAATGGTGAAAATCTGCCGTTTTGGAATATCAAAAACCTGAGAAGTAGTCACTTCGAAAGTGTTGCTACTTTCTGGACGACTGCCGTGTATTTCCCACAAGCTTCCCACACCGCGTGTGCTAGCGTATCCGAAATCCAACACGCGTATCCGAAATCGGATACGGCGGACATGCTTGCAGATCGTGAGTTGGCTTGTTTTTGGACAATAATAAGCAGCCACCGCACGTTGCGGGCGGCCTTTCTTTGTTTACGATGGAACATCGTGCAGGAAGAGAAAAAATTGAACTTATATGATGATTTTTGTGAGTATGACTTATCATTTTGGAAATGAAATTTTGAACAATAAATCATAAAATATGCTTCAATCTAGGTATGGATTTGTTGAATTTAGATATGCTGTTCTTTTCTCTGTGTTTGTAGTTCAAATTGTGTCTCCTATATTTTAACACTGTGCCCAGTAAATGGTCCGTTCAGGACCATTTACAATACATTGTAGATGTGGCCACGGGGGGAAACTTGGCCACGGGCACATCTACAATGTATTGTAAATGGTCCTGAACGGGCCACGGGGGGAAACTTGGCCACCTAGTCGACACGGCTGTCTTTGAAATTAGATTTGCCGAGAATGCACTGAACATGCGACTTGAAAATTATATCAAACGATTTATCTGCATATTGCTCATAAAAATTAAAATACATGTATCGTGCTCTTCTGAAGTCTTCTCGGTTATCCAGAAAATCGCTTGAAATTCGGTCTTTAATCTCAAAAATGTGTTTGGTTTTTTTTTTTCATGATAATTTTAGATTTCAATTTTTATCATCTTGATTCTCGCATTTGTAAATCGACGCTCAGTAGTTCATTTCGGTAGAAACTTAGACCAATTAGACCGCAATATCGAGGTGCCTTCGCTGATGAAAAATTATCGCTCAACGTGAATGCGGGTTTCCGCAAGGCGTGATTTTACGTCGGAAGGTTCAATTTATTGCAATGCACTAGAACTTGGCCACCGCGCACTTGTGTGTACAAAGCCTATGGCGCGCTGTGCTGTTTGTGACCGTTTGTGACTGGCCAAGTTCTACACCCCCTACGGTACTACTTCCCTTGTGGAAAAAACACAGGTAATAATCATAGATGAATTAAATGAAATTAGAAGAGAAAAAAACGAAGAATATTTATCGACTTTATTCGATCTATCATATTCATTACTAGTTGAAAAGTCAAGTGAATTTGCGATCTCCAGCTCCAGGTGAACTGCTGCTCGTGTTGTTACGATTCATCCGCGACGAACGTTGGCAGAACTGCCTAGCTAGCCCCATGCTAAAAGCCGCATTATAGCCTACTAGGTATTGCCGCGCGATTTTGTGAGTTTTTTTATTGAAGACTTGCGCAACTTTTGAGACCAAATTTGCGACGACCTGGTATACCGTTCTAAAGTTACGTGACCTTTTGTAAGTCGGCGTCTGCCTGAAAATCGCAAAATTTTGTGATTTGTGTACAAATCCTATGGAAATTCATTTTTTTCCTCAAATAGACAAAAACCCTTATTATTTTTCATTCTGACCAATGCAATCAATTAATTTGGGTCTACAAATGGTTGAATGATGGTTAACATTGTATTCCATCAAAAAATTCCTAATAACAAAAATTTTAATTGAAAAAAATATGAAAAAAAAATGAAATTTTCGCATAATTAATTAGCTCTAATTAGCATATTGTAATTAAAACAAAAATTTTAACTATGCAATATTGTTTGGCTCATGGACATCTATCACCATGCCAAATTTGGAGTGGTTTGTAGTTTCAATTGCCGAAAAGAATGAAATGAAATACAAAAATATTAAATTTGTGCATAATTAATTAGCTCTAATTAGCATATTCAATTATTATTTTTAAAAATTAACTGTGCAATATTGTAGAGCTCATGGACCTCTATCGCGACGTCGAATTTGGAGTTGATCGGACGTTCGGTTACCGAGATCTTGGGGGGGGGGGCCTTTTTAGCCCCCTCCCCCCCCCCCCCCCCCCCCCAGTTTTATAAGGGTTTGAAAATAGCCCAGTCCAGATAGGGGTAAGGTCCGTGATATGCACTAATGCATTTCAATAGCACCTATTCAAACAATTGTCCGAAGACTTGTAGATGCTTTGACGAGTCAGCAGAGCAGTGAAAAGCTTTTTGTTAGGCCGTCCGTACAAACGTCAGAGTTTGCAAAGCATGTCGGGCAATTTCAATAAGATGGCCGCGCACATCATCTTTGTCCGCCGTAAAAATTAGTGAAAGGTGTGTGTGTTCACGTAAGGAGTTCATGGGATCTAAGGGGCCAAAATTGCCGAGTTATGTATCAAATAAAATGTCTGATCACCCTCAAAACGATAATGATTGCAGAAATTCAGAGTTTCTTTACCCTTCAAGTATTGTTATAATATTGGTAATTCTAGCTCGGAACATGATCCTACTAGGTAAATTTTCCCTATAAACTAGATTTGTTTTCCATCTCCATGATATGTGAACAACAATTTGTCAAAATGGTGAGTTGTAAACAGTTATTTTACAGAGATTGACACTTTTCAATGCCAATGATGACATGAATATTGACATTAGGATATGTTTCAGGAAATGAGAAGTCAACTGTGTGTCAGATATTTATTATTTTAGGCAATATCCAAGCATCTTGAGAGAGTAGAACTGTATCTACGCTATGAACATTTGCAGGTATATCGCCGTTCGGAGCTAGAGCTCCGCACAAAGCCACTTTGCTGAGCCGATTGCGTAATATTTTTTTTTGCGCATTTTGTAAAAAATCACATGAGATGATGTGCACAAAGGATGGTTATTCACTTTAATGACGGTGAAATAGAGTCTGGATGAGTAATGGAGGATGGATTTTTTATAAAAATTTCTTCGGATAAGCGAAACCAAAGGTAAAAAGCTTTTGCAAAGTTGGTCGGTTAACCGTCAGTTAACTATTTCACTACAGGGCTACTTTGTACATAATATTCTTATATTATATGCAGATGCAGCACACGAGGGATCCAAACATCATGGCAGTATGGGAGGGACGATGTACTGTTGGCTTGAAGAGCTTCAATTCTGCTGTTGTTGCAGACCTTTCAGCTAAAACGGGACTTGCTGAGCATTCAGGAGCATATCATTAAGGTATGTATCATGTTCTTAATCAGATTTACCTTTCCAAATATATATAATTCATTATTCATATTACAATCAGACAATTAGAATGCAGAACCCTGCTGAAATGCGATGTTTGTCAACCGCAGTGCTCTCCAATTAATTTGCAAGTGCTTAAAACTGCAGAAAAAGGGTTGGAATTATTACATAGTAGATGGTAAAGGGGGTGAATATCTAAAACAAAAGTTACCTGAACAATTAAAATCATTAAATGTAGCCAAAGTGTCCAAAAATATTCACCATGATCAATACATGTATGTAGGGCTTAAAACTATTTTACATATTTTGAAGTAATGAAGTCAGGGGTCATATAAGCCAAAATAGCTCGTCATTGCGATATCTCAAGGTCTTGGTGATGAATATCCATCAAAATTGAATACGCATTATTCATTCAATGCACATTTATTTAGGCTTGATAAACAAATGTGTGATAGTCGAGTCATCATTTTATAGTAATGTTTTTGGGTTGTCTGTCCTATGTCCTGTTCTTGTGATCGTGTTATCTCAAGAAAAAATAGACGGATTCTCACCAAAATTGGTATATGTACATGTATTTTAGGGAGCCAATGATCTGATTAGATTTTGGGGTTATGAGGTAAAATGTTACAGGGCTCATTGTACTGTATATATATATATGCAAATCTCAAAAACTGATTATTTAATTTACAAAACATTAAATATCTGTATAATGATGGAAAAGAATAAAGAATGATCAAGAATTAAATAAAATAGTACAGTACATGCATGTGCAGTGAAGCCTCCATACACAGAGCTGTACTCCACATAGCAGACAACCTTAATGCCAAGCAGCTCCCCAATGAGGGCAAAAGACGAAGGTGCTTGTATCAGAGACTTCACTGCATCACTAATTGCATGTACACAGTGATCGAAACAAAATATTTATAATGGGCATCAGTTATGCATATTTCAATAATAATGATATTGCAGATTATTTCTAGGTAATGTTAGAGAGAAAGATATACTAAAAGAAAAAGGGGGAAGAAATAATAAGTAAGGAAAGGCAAAACTGAAAAACAAAAGGAAAGAAAAATTAGGAAATATAAAAAGCAGTACAATTTAATTAATGTCTGAACTGAGATCTCAGTGGCATAATTATAAATAAGTTCAGAACATTTAATTTACTAAATGATTCGTACCCAGGCTGGGCACTAACAAAATATGCAAATATGTGCCAAAATTGTACAGCTGTAGTATACAAAATATTTCATGATATAGAGAGAGCAAAGATGAAGTAGAGAAACATCCAGGTGAACAAGACAGTAAATAAAGAAAGAAAAGGCAGTGAGGTGTTTTGTCATTTAGAACAATGCACAAAGTGCTGCTCTTCTGCCAGGAAACCAAGCATGACTGGTGCATTTTTTTTTTCTGATTAGGGAAGTAATCGTGTTCATTGTTAAAGCAGCCTGTGATTTAGTTCCTTTCACCAAAAAAAAAAAAAAAAAAAAAAAAACGCACCATTCATGCTCTGTTGCCTGGCGTCAATGCACCCATTTTGGGTGCTCATTTACACTGGGGGACACCCTAAATTCTTCAAATGGCTGCCTCTATTGACTATATTCATGAATATTACTGATTTGTCCACCTTTGCAACCTTTGACAATGCATAACATTTTAGAAGCATAATTAGGTTATATACCTAATTTTCATCTTCCCCAAACCTCTACGGAGGAGTACTTATATTGACGACAGGCAGCCAAAATCTTGTTTTTGCTATTTTGTCATAAAATGTTGTAACTTGCTATTTTCAAACCTTCTTATCTATTCATAGGTCACTAGGTCAGACTTTTTTTCGGCCAGCTTCTACACCACCCTGGATTTGTGTTGACCCAGCTTGCCCGACTACAGCCATAAGCAACTACCAAGCCCAGGACTGACCTCCGACTGAGGGTATCATCCAGCAGTTGCTATCTTTGGACAGAATCAAACTCAACTTATCCCAACAACTGAGTTTGATCTTCAGTCATTAGATAGTTCTCATATCTGGTGTAAGGACAAATAACTTAATTCCATCGGATAATGAGTTCACTAAGACTTGACTAAAGAATTCCTCATAGCTGAGTGTTTTATGCTGATTCCTGCCTCGTTGAGTCGTAATTGCTTTATGTTACTAATGTCGGGGTAAGCAATACTTACAGCACCCGATTGACCAAAAAGAAGACTTGTCAATCTTTATACACGTGTCAATAGTTTTCTGGAGAAAAGTGCGGGAACCTTGAAAATCAATTTTTTGACGCCGTTAATTACAACAGGCGATAAATTTAAAGAAGTGTGATCATATTTCTTTTAGTAGGTTTGTTTTGTAACGGATATTCATACCAAACAACCAGCAACAATTTTTTCACAAGAGGCCCACGTGGCTACGCCAGCAGTTTTTTTTTTTTTTTGCATTACCCAAGGTTTTATGATGTATCTTCATGCTTTTTGAGTGGGTTGGTGAACAGTGAAGCTAGTTTGAGTTCCGAGTTCAAATTGACGAAAGTTATGCGGTACGATTGCCTGTAGAGTTTATGCTTGATCAGTGCATGCGCAAAGCTGGAAATGTGCTAGTGAGGAGATTTGGTTATTTGTTTTATATCCCTCATCTAATTTTATCAATATAACTAACAAAAAGGGCTCAAAAGTTTGGAATATTGAGCAATTGATTGTCTTTTATTTTCATTTTGTCAATCCTGCACATGAATAAGATTTATGATTAAAAAGGCTAAGACGCTTATTACATTGTTACGTCAAGTGTAGCCGCGCATAAACTTTGCACACCAGCGCGCTGCCTTTCTGCGTAATAACGCCCGCACGTTTACTTGCGCAGTGCGCAATGCGCACCCATAAGCATTGGCATTGGGTGCCGATGCGCTCTGGATTGTCATGGGAACGAAACAACTCTGTTGGAAACGTTCGCTGATTCCACATTTAGAGGTTGTTAACCACGTGTCCTATGAGCTCACATGCGTATCAGCAATTTACTATAACTCTCGTCCAGTGCCCCAAAAGTTTGTTGTCCTCGACAAAAAATAGAACTGTACAAAAGGAACTATATGAGATTGGGATTTGATTGGAGAAATTATATTTGAACACGTGACGGCGTTTCGACCAATCACATGGCTAGAACATTTTCATGAGGGATATAATTCAGTTTATTAATGAAAACACATACATGTTAAATACAAAACAATGCAGTTGGGGTACTGAAATATGTTTTGTTTACAAATTAATAAGTCAAATTACACACACAAATATATATCTTGGATAAAATTCAAATCGTG
Organism: Echinarachnius parma; assembly: GCA_037951105.1. Taxonomy (NCBI): domain Eukaryota; kingdom Metazoa; phylum Echinodermata; class Echinoidea; order Clypeasteroida; family Echinarachniidae; genus Echinarachnius; species Echinarachnius parma. Next base: position 58,608 of record JBAMJV010006022.1, read on the forward strand.
TAAATTAGGTTCACAGATTTGTAAGGCAATTTAACAACAAAATAAATCTTAAATAAAATTTAATCATATAGATAATTTATATAAATAATGCGAGCATAATCTTTCCATACATAGTGTACATACAACGTGCTCATGTAATACGTGCTCATGCACTGCCACTGATATAGCGATTCCCACCCTTGGCCTGTGGTAAGTGAAAATACATATCAGTTTGCCTTTTAATTACCAATTAATCCTACATCCATTTAGTGTTGAGTGTGCATTAGCATGAGATGAGCCAACCTGACAAATTTGGTGATCTTTGCTTGAAAACTCAGGGAGGAGTTAGGGGAACACTGCCGCTGAGTTGGCGACAGAAACTGACCATATATACAGTATGAATATAAATATATAGATAGCAAGTCACTTTGAAGATCCGGCTTGCTGAAGTTCTTCTAAAAATGTAATTTTCATCAAAATTGTTTTAAAACTTGACTCATTCTTTACGGCGGTGACGATGATAAGATCGATGGTATTGAGCAAGAATGGGTGCTGTGGTGATATCTTTGTATTCAACAGGTAAATAAATATTTTAAAAGGCAATGACTGTCCATGCGTAGTATTTCTATGGTTTAAGTGAGGTTTTGATATTTTTCAATTACGCCGTTAATCTGTGCGCGTGTCACAAAGTTATCACGCACAGCGATGTTGTACTCTCTGGAATCCATGTGCAAAATGTCTCACCTGCAATTTAAAAATGGTGACAGTCATGTTTTTGTTTGTTTTTCAGTAGACCACAAAAAGAGCTTTTAACCTCTTATTTTTGAGCAGGCAAGACATTTAATTTTACATATAACAACCTTGCATACAGTTTCCCACTATCTGAGGAGAACAAAATTCCCTGGTGCATTCCCTTGAAAGTAAAAGAAAAAACCTGTTATCAAAAAAAAAAAAAAGCAGCCCTTACATACACATACATTTTTTTTTTCAGTGAGAAAATTGTGATTGTGATATATTGTTAAAATAATGATTGAATAAAGAGATCATTCATGACTATTAACAAGCATCTTATTATACACCATTTTACAGGTTATATAACTTCTTTTCTTGACTTTTTGATTTTTTGTGTGATGTACGAGGGGCATTCAATAAGTTCAAAGCCCAACCATGAAAGAGCAGGAAGTTGGGTTACCTAATGTTGTGTATGCAATGTTGCATCCTTCACATGGTCAGTTGTGCAAAGCCAGTTATTCTGTTTCTGATCTAGACAGGCTTTATTGATGCATTGTTCATTGAAAGTCTCTTTGAAAATGGTGGAAAATGGAGCAATGCAAGTTGATGAGAGAAATGCTGCTTAGGAACAATGTTCCTACTCACCAGATCCAGATGAAAAGTTTATAACTATGGGATTGGTTTGTTGATAATTCCTTCTTATCCCCAAAGCATGGCATTGTTGTATCTCATGACATTTGAAGAAACAATCCCAAGATTGTGATTTTTAGGGGGTACAGAGACATAATCTGCCAATATGTAGGTTTTTGAGACATCTACATCTTCATGGAGGCCCTCGGGGAGGAAACACAGAAAAGTTCTTTGCTGGACATCAGTATTATATGGATGAAAGAACACCTGTCCTTTACTCCTTGCAGGTTGGGCCAATAACTTATTGACCGCCCTTCACAAGTCTATGGTCACCTTTTTAACATTCAATCATAGCAATCTTTTACTGATATTTTAGATGTTTCTCTATGCATTTGATCAAATCTTAAGGTCTCTCAATTTCTCTGAAGTCATGTCTTCACATTAAAAGGCAATCTAAATGCATGTTCTAAATCTTCTGTTCATCTCTATTAGTTAACCATATGAACGAAACCTATTTTGTTTATTTCAAACCATTATTTTTGTATCCATATCCCCACTTCTGAAAAGCTCTTCAGAGTAAAATTCTTTTGTTGACCTGTTGTGACATTATCAGCCATTCACTACTCACAAAGAAGTTACCTTCACCCAAGCAGAGTGCCTAATCACAATAGCATCACATGGTTGAAGAGAATACCAACTCGAACACCTTCAATTTCAATAGCTGTTGGTATGTCTGAAGAAAAGCACAGTCTATGCTATTGTATGGAGGTATGCAGGGCATGCTTTTGGGTGGATGTTCTTTTTGTACTTTCATATTTTGTTAATCTTGTGATAGCTGACCAGTGATTGACAGATGATGTCACAACAGGTCAACAATAGAATTTACTTTTGAGGGTTTTTTGGGAGGTGGGGCTTAGCAACATCAAGAAAAATAAATTATGAATTGTTTAAAACTTTACAAAACAAGGTATATACAAGGTCAAATCGTTTACAAATATTGAATGTGTACACTAATACAGCTGAACAGAAGTCGACAAATTTATTGTGTAGCTTCCAGTATAGGTATTAATGAGTTGTTTAAATTTTGTTCATTACACGTTTTACTTAACTGGGTTCCAAAAGAAATGCCCATTAGGATCCAAAGCAAACCAATGAATCATATTTGCACGTAGATTAGAGCCTTAGTCTAGAAAGCATAAAATAAGATGAAATCTGAAGAGATAATTTAATCAAAATCACCATAACTGAAGTTGAATGAATAGTTATTAGGGAGTCTGAATAGACCGCCTTTCGTGGAGGTTCGCAGTGAGCAGTTACTGTGATTTTTTAAAAGTGACATGTAATAATGATTTCATTGCATTTTTCTTATTTTTTTTAAAAGCAGCGTTGATTTTTTAAGATAATAAGATTAATAAGGAGAATGATAGCTGTGATAGCTTATCTGTGTGTAAATATGAATCGATTTGATGCTATGAATTTTAGTGAGCGTTGCTCTGAAAATAAAATAAAAATAATTACAAATGAACATGTATTTGGTTAGAAGGTGCCCTTTAAAGGTAACTAGTAACTGTCGACATGTGCGATAAGTGGTGGATGGTTGATGAGTAATGAACGAAAATGCAAAGTAATATTGGGTGATATTCACTGCACTCACTTTGTACATGGATGAAAAACTCATCCAGAGTTTTGCTTATCTGAATACGTCGATCATACATATCTTTGTAAAGAAAATGAAAGGGAAAACGTGTTATTGTTGATTCGAATACAAGGTATGAGAGAACCAATAGAATAAAAAATATTTTGAGGATTGGGACAATGTTCTGAAGTCCCTTTAGATCCATGTGAAGTGTCAGATATTGCACAAATGACATTTAAGTCTTCAATCATATATCAATATCGTTAAAAAAATTAATGAGAAGATTTGTGAAAGTTTGAAAGAAAACGTCCACTGTATACTTTGTGAAGCAAACGGGGTTCATATTTTATCATCAAATAATGCAGGGTGCACCACCGGCCTCTGCTGGGTGTGTTCAACTGCATCGCTATTTTGACTATAAAAAAGGGTTGGCTAACGCTTTTGAAACACTGTTTTGAAATGATAATTAACTTCATGCTGGGACTATTTTATTATTCTCTTACCATAAGCTAAACAACACAGCAGGAGAACCAAGGAAGCTCCAAGTAAATCAGAGAAATTATTACAGTGATCAAATGCACACATGTGATCAACCATAGCAAAACCCTGCACTTGTCTGAATACATCAAAACAAATGTAGTTTTTCATACCATTATAAATCTTGCTTTTGATGCTTTGTTTTTATGAATTGGTAAATAATAATAATGGTGGCTACTTACATAGCACACGTTCCTTGTGAAGACAAGTAGAGGAGTTTGCTCAAGGCGGTCATACATGTGCATATAAAACATACACACTTTTCTGACATGTATAAATTAACAGAAAACAAATTCAGGCATATCTTTAATATTTTATATGTGAACATTATAATTTATTCCAAAGAAAAGACATGTACAGTCAACATGCAAGATTCTGTACATTAAACCTAATAAAAAGAGCACCTGACTAGTGTACAATTATCTGACTGAGCACCTTTGGCTGATTTGTTTAAAGGTGGTTTGCATTTATTTGACACTTTCATAAAAGTATTTATCTTGAATGTGTTTAAACCCCCCCCCCCCCCAAAAAAAAAGGCAGAAAATATGTAAAAGGTATCTGCAACAACACTAGCTATAATCGTAGTAGCAGGTCATTGACTAAGTTTCCTTTGAAATATTAGTAAATGGACAAAACAACATTAAATTTCTAGAAATTGAACAAAAAGTACTTGGTGCAGTTATATTTCACAATGCAGTATTAATTACTCAGTAAAATGTACCAGTAGTACTGGTACATTTTTTTAAATATAATGTGGCATACTGCGGATTATATGTCTTTTGGCAATTGAAGTAATGAGTAATGATCATTATATACATGATAGCTATACACATTCAGGTCTGGTGCAAAATTGCTGTAGCCAACAGTTTTTAGCTGTTGATTATAATAGAATAGAACAAGCAATATTATATATTTATATTACATATACTAATATATAGGAGTAAACTGGAATCTGGAATATAGAATTCCAAATCAATCAAGATAATGTAAAGCTTCACACATTTATGATTGGTCCCTTACCCTATCTGGACTGGGCTATTTCAAACCCTTATAAAAACTGGGGGGGGGGGGGGGGCTAAAAGGGCTAAAAGGGCCCTCCCCCCCCAAGATCTCGGCAACAGAAAGTCCAATCGACTCTAAATTAGGATTTGTATACAAATCACAAAAATTTGCAATTTTAGGGCCTACGCCAACTTACAAAAGGCCGGCAATAACTACGCGCGTTGCAAAATTATTGTGAAAATAGTGGAGGGGGGGGGGGGGGGGGGGTAAATCAGCCCCCCCCCCCCCCCCCAGTCCAGATAAGGTTAAAGGGGAAGTCCAGGGTTGATAAAACTATTCGTTATTTGAATAAGCAGAAAAAGATGAATGATTTGAGATAATTTGATCAAAATCAGACAAGAAATAACTATAACCTATTTGAACATCATGTAGTATCCAAAATTGCCGTCATATGCATCATAATTCAGACAAGAAATAACTTAAACCTATTTGAACATCATGTAGTATACAAAATTGCCGTTATATGCAGCATAATTCAGACAAGAAATAACTTAAACCTATTTGAACATCATGTAGTATACAAAATTGCCGTCATATGCAGCATAATTCAGACAAGAAATAACTTAAACCTATTTGAACATCATGTAGTATACAAAATTGCCATCATATGCAGCATAATTATGCTGCATAATATGCTGAGTGGAACCTCGTTATACTGAGGTCGAATGTAACAAAATCATGTTATAGTTAGGTTATTTTACAGGTCCCGCCTCTTTGTATTTTTGACCTTTTTTACCCTGATATAATGATAAACCTGATATAACAATGAAACTTTCATGGTCCTAAGGACCATGTAACAAGGTTCCACTGTACCACTCAAGTCTGACCCACTTCTGGGATGGTAAATGTTTATCCGCATATTCTAGAAGCAATCATCCTGGTTCATTAACATTGCTTTGATCGATTTTCAAACAGACCACCCAATTTGGATGAATCTATAATGCTATCAGCTAGAATTCCCAAGTATCCAGCTTTGTCAATTGCACCCTTACTCCTGTGACAAACATTCTAATAATTGATGTAATGCAAGCAATCACTTGTCTACTTCGTACAAAGAAATGATTGCCAATTGCCCTTTCTATTAGCGTCTTTAAAATATCTCTCAATAACACAGCGGTATTATTTATTGAATTCACTATTTGATACATGTATAATGAGCCATTGACCTCATGATCCCATAATCTAACCAGCTCATTGACTCCTTCTGATACATGCATGTAACTAGGATTGGTGAAAATTAATCAACATGTTCTTGAGATATCATGATATGACGAGTCTGACTTGCGTGGTGCAAAAAATACACCCTAAGGAAGTACGATTATCAGTAATTTGATACCCTAAACAAGCAATCAATTTTTGGGGTAAACCCTTAAAAGGACTCGGTAACAGTGTCCAAATCCTGAAAATAAAATGTTCAATCTAGCGGTTCCCACAAAACTTATTATATTCGTATTAACAATAAAATCATTGGACAGTTAATGGTTTTTCAAATTTCCCTTTCGTTACAGAGATACATGTATTAACATTTTAAGTTTTCAGATAAGAAAATCTCTGGGCGAGATCTCATCCCTGTACAAAGTGAATGCACTGAGTGAGTGAATATCACCAAATATCACTTTGCATTTTTGTTCATAACTTGGCAATGCAACGTCCATTTGAGTTGAAATGTTCACACAATACCCTGTGGACATAATATTATGATATAACAACAATACACAAGTTCCTTTAAGCAAGATATAGCTATTTTTGATACCCTAAGCAAGTAATAGCTATTTTTGATACCCTAAGCAAGTGATACATTTTAGGTAAACCTCTAAGGAAGTCATAACTATAATTGATACCATTTTTTTAAACCCCTATTGTTCATACCCTTAGCAAGAAAGGTGAGTTTTTGAGACCCTAAACAAGTAATTATCTTTTTGAGACCGTAACCCTATATAGCCCGGGCTATTTTGAAAATGCATAGCCCGGGGGGGGGGGGGGGGGGGGGGCTTATTTGGCCCCCCCCCCCCTAAGATCTCGGCCGCGAAGCTGCCGTTCGCTGCGAAAATTTGCACACATATCAATGGAATGGTACAGGATACTATGGTAATTTCAACATTTTTGAAAAATGCATCAATTTGCATAATTATGGTAATTTATGCCAGTATTTTCATGAAATTCATATTTTTAGCCATAAATCATATAATCTTCATAATTGAACATTGATTTTCACTACATATGTTCTTTGGACCATTTGGAACAATAATTAAATAAAAATTTGGAAGAGCGAGGTTATTCCTTATGTTTTCTATTGTTTTGATAATTTCTTATGTATTTCTTTGTTTTTTTAGCTTATGTATTTTATTGTTTTTGTCGTTTATTTTATTTCTAATGATAAACCAACTACTATGAACCCCAAAACAAACACCTACAATGTTAACAAGACCAAATAACCAATGATATATCTCTTTTTATGAAAACTGATATTTCCGAATGTTTTGTACACAAATCACAAAATTGAGCGATTTTCGGGCTGACATGCATAGACAAAAGGTCACGTGACTTCGCAACGGTATGTCCGATTTTCAAAAACTTTATGTCAAAAGATGCGCAAGACCCAATAGAAAAAAGTCATGAAAATTTCACCGCAAATTTTTTTCGCGTTGAAAAATGATCGCGGAAAATGTAGAGGGGGGGGGGGGGGGGGGCTTAATAAGCCCGGGCTACATAGGGTTAAACGAGTAATTCATCAGCCTAAAAAAAGATACCCTTTTTCTTGATTTTGTGTGAATTTGAAGCCCTATTTGAGATAATCAAGTGTCTCACCTGTAAAAAAAAAACACACACAAATAATACTAGTTTTCTTGGTCATGCGTGATGCCACCCTTTCAATGAGGACAGACCCCCCCCCGGACATGTCTATTGTAATTTCTCAAATTGTTTAATAAGGTGATAGGGAATGTTGGATTTCGGCTCCCAGGTTGCATCCTTTAGTGGCCATCTTTTCCATTTGATGAGGTACTGAGCCTCGTCATCCTCGTCATGGGCTGCTCGCTTCTCCAATATCTCTTCGACGTAATATTTCTCTTCGACGTAATATTTCTCAGCTAAATGAAATGTGAAAACAAATAAATTAAGAAAAGTAGCATTACAAACTTTGTGTATATTTGTACCGGTGGCGGGCATGAGCGGTTGTGCGTTTCCTTCAATTATTTCCCCAAAATAATAGCCAATTAGAGTGTATCTTTAAAGCCCAAGATAAGTTTCAGGAAAGTAGCCGAATACATCTATATAGATCATTATTGTTGAATATGTATTGAAATAGGGCTTGTGTCGTAAAATCCGACAATAATCATCATTGAAAACACAAATATTGGAAGAAAACCGCTGGTCGTAACACACCGTATGGGCCACATATCTGTCCCATCGGCACAGATATACAATTTTGCAAAATTTGGATGATCCTATATTAGTATAATAATATTCGTTCACATTATTGGTAATAAGAGCTTCCATTTAATTTTTTGAGAGGATGCGTTCCAAAACAGGTCTTCATCTTTAACCATTAACTTTTGTTTTACGTGTTCCCTCTAATGAGATTTAGGCAATTCAAAGTAATATACATATTTATAACGCCCAATATAACAAAAATAAAAATGCAAAAAATTGTGAATTCAAGCATTTCATATGTATAGTCTATCACTGTACTTTCATTATACACATACTATGTTACATATACTATTTGCAATTGAACATTTAATTTTGATGTATATAGTATAACAAGCATAAATTCAAGGTCTTGTACACAGGAACAGTGTCGTGCAAGTTAAGAGCCTGGACATTTTGTATTGGTACCTTGTTTTTGTGTAAAATTGAACAAATTAAACCTGAAATTCAGGTTTTGGAAACTGGAATCCCTCATAATTAATACACAATTTATAAATCATTCAATTATCCATTAAACTATTCATAGTTTTATCCTTATCATGTGTACAGCTTGTCCCAATAAAAATTACAACGGTGCTTTCCAAAATTACTAGATATTAAATTAATCAGAATTATTTTTCATGGTATGAAACTACAACTTATTACCTACATCTTGCAAAACCCTATTTGATTTGCTTCAGTGGTCATGGAGAATGGGGATCTTTTGTCAGTCATGTCAGGTGTTCATTTCTTCCAAATCTGACACTTGTGTGCTCTTGGCACCGAAATGAATGGAAATATTTAACTTCCAACTGTCAGGGCACCTAACAAAGGAATTCTCATTCTGTGCATACCTTTATATCAATAGTGTTTATTCGATTGAGTTGTTGTTGGTGTTGCTGTTGTTGAAAGGTGTATTGAACTCTCAGTTGCCATTTTGCATTTGTTTCCTAACACGTTAGCACTGCTTGGCAAGCATTTTATGGTGGGAATTCAATTTCTGTGCATAATATTATTACTTTTTATTTCCACACCTAACCAATGTTTGCAAACCTCTGAAATATTATTTTCTTTTACTTCATTTAGTTCATTATTTATTTTGTCAGATATGAATGAAAAGAAACATGCCGTCACTTTCATAACATATGCGAGAACACATTAAACAATCTCGATCATAAGGCGTGAACACGATGGACAACACGACTCCTTACAAACTCTGGAGGGAAGGGACATCGGACATGATTAACAAAAGATCCTCCTTCTCCAGGACCACTGAGGCAAATCGAATAGGGTTTTTTTGCAAGATCAAGGTTATAAGTAGTTTCATACCCTGAAATATCATTCTGATTAATTTAATATATTTAAAGTTATTGTTGCGTAAAGCACTGTTGTAATTTTTTGGGGGACAAGCTGTATGGTTGTTGAAGTTATGTCATCTATACATGTCAGAAAGCTATTTTCTGAAGATTTTTGTGTTTGTTTATTCATATTTGCAATAACTATTATACATTTCCACGTGCTTTCACATGTCTAAGGAATAAACATACCACTTTTCTTTTTCTTTCCTTGATCTTTCAGCAGCCCTGTAAATTTGATACAAGAATATTAAATAATGAATTTTAATATTTTTAAATATTAGAAGTCAAAAACATGTTACGCAAACATTCTATTTTTGAAAATACAGCACATATTTCTTACCTTCAAAAAAACAACAACACATAGTTCTTAATTTTGGTGGATACTTTTCCGCAGGGTTCCACATTTATATTTGTGATATATTTGTCAGTTGTCAGGGCTTAGAAGTATCCTTTTTATGGTGGCCCGAAAGAAACGCAATTACTGGGGTGAAAATGTTATTTCAAGAGTAAGCTGTTTCTTATTCAAATATTATTTTTTTCTGATTGTACTAATAATAAGCATGACATGGGTAAAACAAAATTTGTGTTTGTTTGTTGTATCCACATCAAACGAAAAACTGCTTGCCAGTTCGAGCCAACTTATGACTTTTGCTGGCCTAGAGCAATTTTACTGGCCCAAGCCTGTGCGTGTTAAGCCCTACATTATGACCAAATAATTCACATGCTTTCACATATCTAAGGAATAAACATACTACCTTTCTTTTTATTACTATGAAAGTTCATCTGTATTGGTAATTAATATGAATTTTGGAGGTGAATATTTGTATTGTGATCAAAAGTTTAAAATGGATTTCATACCTTTCTTTTTCTTTCCCTTCTCTTTCGGCAGTCCTGTAAATTTGATACAAGAATATTAAAAAATGAAATGTAATATTTTTTAACATTAAAAAGTCAAAAACATGTTACGCACAAATTCTATTTACTATAGCACTTTTTGCTTGCCTAAAAAACAACAACACATAGTTCTTAATTTTGGTAGATACTTTTCTGCACGTTCCACATTTATATTTGTCATATACACTAAGCAAAAAAAGAAAGTAAACACTTTTTCAAGTTCATATTTTCCAAATAAGATTTTATAAAAACCAAATTAATCATATATCAAATTAAAGGATATTTAATTGTCCTTCAACCTGTCTCGTAAATACAAATTGAAACTTTACGCATGAGTAAACACAATCATTTGTTTGTTCCAAGTTGCAAAAGTAAATATTGCAAAATTGAACAAAACATATAAAAAGTCATATTGCACAGAAAAGTTAAACAGAACACGACAAAGGTTTGCATGGTGCATTGCACTTGAAAAGAACATTATTAGAAAGAGTAATTTTTGTTTGTTTGTTTATAGTCAGTATCTTTGTTTGTTTGCAGTGTTTATTTCTTTCTTTAAAGTCAATATCTTGTTTGGCCACCATAACTGTTAACCACAGTGTAAATCACATTTGTCTCTCATTCAAAGATATAGCAATTGCAGGGGCGGATCTAGCTTTTTGCAATTTTTTTTTTTTTTTTTTTGGGGGGGGGGGGGGGGGAGGGGTTGACCTGAGCCGCTGCTTAGCGGCGAGTGGGGGCGAGTCCGAGGGGGTGTTCCTCTCTCAACGATTTTTGTTATTGCTACTTTGAATACCTGTAAGTTCTTTTTCCCCCACTTTTTTCACTGATACATTTTCACTTGGTAGCCCCAGGGGGGGGGGGGGGGGGGGTGGGGGTTAAACTCCCTTACTCCCCCCCCCCCCCCCACTCTGGATTTGCCACTGTATTGTGTAATCTTTTGTTTCTGTTTTCTTTCGTGGAAGGGCATTTACACATCAATGACAGACTGTCCATTTTTGCAATTTTTACTTTTGCACATTGGAAGAGATAAACAAAGGTGTTCACTCATGCGTGAAGTTTCAAACTGCGTTCATCAGACAGGTTGAAAGACAATTAAATTTCCTTCAATGTGATATGTAATTTATTGATTTTTATTAATGTTTTATTTGAAACTTCTGGACTAGAAAAAGTGTTCACTTTCTTTTTTTGTTGAGTGTATTTGTCAGTTGTCAGGCCTTAGAAGTATCCTTTTTATGGTGGCCCGAAAGAAACGCAATTACTGGGGTGAAAATGTTATTTCAAGAGTAAGCTGTTTCTTATTCAAAAATTATTTTTTTCTGATCATACTAGCATTAAGCATGACATGGGTAAAACAAAATTTGTGTTTTGTTTGTTGTATCCACGTCCAACGAAAAACTGCTTGCCAGTTCGAGCCAACTTATGACTTTTGCTGGCCTAGAGCAATTTTACTGGCCCAAGCCTGTGCGTGTTAAGCCCTACATTATGACCAAATAATTCACATGCTTTCACATATCTAAGGAATAAACATACTACCTTTCTTTTTATTACTATGAAAGTTCATCTGTATTGGTAATTAATATGAATTTTGGAGGTAAATATTTGTAGTGTGATCAATATTTCATACCTTTCTTTTTCTTTCCTTTCTCTTTCGGCAGTCCTGTAAATTTGATACAAGAATATTAAACAATGAAATGTAATATTTTTTAATATTAAGAAGTCAAAATCATGTTACGCAAACATTCCATTAATACAGCACGGTTTGCTTGCCTGACAAAAAAAAAAAACAGATAATTTTTTATTTTGGTGGATATTTTTCTGCAGGGTTCCACAATTATAGGAAATTTTGTAGGGGTGATGTAACTTTTTGTGTTCAGTTGAGAAGCTTAACCCTAATAAGACTGGGGGGGGGCTGATTAAGCCCCCCCCCCCTCCTCTATTTTCGCGATAATTCCGCAACGCGCGCAGATCTTGCCGCGCGACTTCACGAGTTTTATCATTAAAGTCTTGCGCAACTTTTGAGACCAAATTTGCGACAACTGGGTATACCGTTCAAAAGTCACGTGACCTTTTGTAAGTGAGCGTCAGGCCGAAAATCGCGAAATTTTGTGATTTGTGTACAAATCCTATGGAAATTGATTTTTTCCCTAGAAGAGACAAAATCTTCATTATTTTTCATTCTTATCACTGCAATCATTGAATTTGGTGCTAAAAATTGTTGAATATTGGTCAATAATTATTTTCATTGAAAAAACAATAAAAAACATAAGTCGAAAAAACAAAGAAATACATAAGGAATGCAATTTTTGCATAATTAATGACCTCTAATTAGCATATTATAATTGGAACAAAAAATTTAACTATGCAATATTGTATGGCTCATGACCATCTATTACCATGCCAAATTTGGAGTTGATTGGCGTTTCGATTGCCGAGAAAACGACGAAAATGACCCAAAAATTCAATTTTAATTGAATTAATTGAATTTAATTAGCTCTAATTAGCATATTCGAATTTTCAATTTTGTTTCAACTACGCAATATTGTAGAGCTCATGGACATCTATCGCGACGCCAAATTTTGAGGCGAACGGCCGCTTCGCGGCCGAGATCTTAGGGGGGGGGCCCTTTTAGCCCCCCCCCCCCCCCCAGTTTTTTCAAGGTTCAAAATAGCCCAGTCTTTTTAGGGTTAACCCTAATCCCACTGGGTTATTTTCATCACTTAGGTCCTCTGTGGGGGGGGGGGGGGGGGGGGCTATTTGGGCCTCCTCAAAACTTTGCAATGAATGGAACGATCGACCAGAAAATTGGCACACTCGTAAAATACGTCACGTAGAATAAGAATTTGAAAACATAAAAATTGGACCATTATTTCTTTTCTTTTTTTATTAATTAAAATCTAAATATGCAAATTTTTGACGATTTGGGGCAAAAAAATGGGATTGTCATCTTGAATGGGACCACCAGGCAAAGAACAACACATTATATGTTTGGGTACTGTTTTGTGATATCAAATAGATACCCAATTCTTTGCAAAGGGTTGTGTAAATTAATTAACAAAGCAAATGATTTCCATCGCTTACAGAACCACGGCTACTTTCTGGTTCGCGCATAGGCTACGTCAATAGGATCTTGGATGATTTATTTGCTCTGCACAGATGTAATTCATCATATATCCATGTTTTTATGGTGGCAAAATATATCACTAATTTGCATCAATATGCAAATTATTATTCCTGATTTATCCACATTGTTTTCATTCTTATTTTTGTTTATGTTTTTTTGTTGTTGTTTTTTTGTAAGAAGAATTTATCTGTAAAGAGTTTGGAAATAATCCAAATTATAATTAAAAGCAACAACTATAACAGATCTGGAGTTTACAACATCATATATAGGAATTACATAGAAACCTGTACAAAAATTACATTTTTTGTGACAGCATGCAATTATCAACCTTATATAACGACTTAGAATGTTCTTGTATTGTGATTGGATGAATGCAGGTCACATGACATTCAGAAAAATGATCTTTCTACACTCAGTAATTGACCTCAGCTAGCATTATTCGAATACTAATCCTACTAAAATCAGTTCTACAGGTTAGATTTGGGGTGAATTATATATCAAAATATGCAGGAGACTATGCGGGAGAAAAAATAGTCATGAAGTTTGAAGGCGAAATTTCAAGGGGTCTAGATGCATAACGAAAAAAATGAAATGAAATTGCATCTGGAGTCATCAATTAATTGTACATCGTTGCTGGGCAATAAATGGGTAAATATTACATTACTGTTCTCTGTACTGAATTTGCTGTATTGAAGTAGTTGATTTACTGTCATAAATACACTCAACATTTGTTACTTAAATAAACGTGTTTTCGTGTAATCAACAAATCGTTCAATTTTGAGTACTTTTTTTTTTATTTAGTAATTTTTTTTATTAATTTATACATATATATATATATTTTCATTTATTTATTTTTTATTTATTTATTAATTTTGTTTTCATTTTTTTTTTTTTTTTTTTTTGGGGGGGGGGGGGGGAAATTCTAATTACCAATACCATGGAAAGAAAAGACAATACATACCATCAATGCCTCCATGAGTATCAGGAACGTTTGGGGCAGGAACGTCTGGGGCAGGAACGTCTGGGGCGTGAACCTCTGGGGCGTGAACGTCGGGGGCAGGAACGTCTGGGGCAGGAACGTCGCGGGCAGGAACGTCGCGGGCAGGAACGTCGCGGGCAGGAAAGTCGCGGGCAGGAACGTCGCGGGCAGGAACGTCGCGGGCAGGAACGTCGCGGGCAGGAACGTCGCGGGCAGGAACGTCGCGGGCAGGAACGTCGCGGGCAGGAACGTCGGGGGCAGGAACGTCCGGGGCAGGAACGTCGTGGGCAGGAACGTCGTGGGCAGGAACGTCGGGGGCAGGAACGTCGGGGGCAGGAACGTCGGGGGCAGGAACGTCGGGGGCAGGAACGTCCGGGGCTGGAACGTCCGGGGAAGGAATGTTGGGGCCAGGAGGGTTACATGCTAAAACAGACGGTCAAATGGATGAGGGAGTGGAGGCAATGCAAAGGGATATTCAGTAATTCACTGCACTCACTTTGTATTTAGAAGAAAGAAAAAAAACTTTTTCTTATCTGAATACTTCAATCATACATATATCTTTGTAGCGAAATGGCAACTGGAGATAAGCAATGAGTAAGGCACAGTTTCTTACCTTAGACAAAATATATCGCTTCTGTAATTTATGCAAATATTATGCGTATTACGTCAAACTTCCCGTTGGCAAGCTTAACAATAGTAACAATGTCCGGCTGTGTGATAAATCGCACATACTGCCATATAACGTACGCGTATTGATTGAGCGAAAGTGCATAAAAAGTCTTGTGCGCCACCAATATATAGCTGTGGTTCCGTAAATCTTAGTAATTAATTGTTCTCAAATGACAGAAACATATCAGATCCCATCTAAGTATAATTGGTATTAATTTTTAGTACCAAAACAACTAAGGATGGTCGTATCATGCCTGGCGGTACCCTTCAAATTTCTTACATATTTCTCGATCTTCATGCAAACGCACGAGTCCTGAAATAGTGGATTTTCTAAGAGTGTGTAAATTAAAATTACTGCCCATAGTTGGTTCTAATATGTGCAGTAAATGGATCTACCAGGATCATTTACAATACGTTATAGATATCAAACAAGCCCTATTTAGCTTAACAACATATCAATTACCTTCAAACTTCAGGCATGGCATGTCCTTCAGGATCTGCAGCTTCTGACTTCTCCCATATGCCGCAGGGTTCTTGAAGGACATGCCAGGGGGCAAGCCAGTGACCTTGACTCTTCCCGAGCTGATCCTTCCGTATTCAACCCGTCGCTGCCCCAGTGACTTCACTGAAAAAAAAAGAAGAAAAAAAAAACATGTTCGGTTTTTATGCCATGTGAAGTGTTAATACCTGATCTGGAGATTCTGGAGATATATTCAAAGATACTTCCTGACTTGCTTGCATGCAGGTATAAGGAAATATGACAGGAACAATCGGTATGCATAAAAATAAGCAATTGCTTGCAAGCAAAAGCTTTTGCAAGCTTTTGCTTGCAAGCACAAGCAATCAGTACTTAGTGCACAAACCTTTTACTCGTCTGCTAAGTCGTTTGTAATTTTGAATTTATTTTAAGCTAGGTAGAGTTATATTTTATTAAATTGTAATGTAGTGGTGCAGGTTTTGGTTACTAAAATTCAGTTTTACAAAAACTGTACTCTCTTTACCAGAACTCAACTACCCCTTAAAGGGTGACTAGTTTAAAAAATAAAAACGCTTTGGTTGATCTATGATAATGTATACATCACATATCTCTTGACTATTTGATGTACATTTCTGTCATATTTTTTCTATTATTTTTTCTATGATTTTTATTCTACCTGCTAAAATCTACCCCTAAAAAAACCCTACACAATTTACTTTTCTGACATCACAATACCATTCAACCAGCAATCAGCTAAAACATTTACAAAAGATATGTTCTCACCCTCTGAGTACATTTCATTGAAACCTTCTTTTCATGGTGAGTGGGCATTGAATAAAGCTTACAATAGTACTGTAAACAGCATAAAACTGGTGGTCACCAATGTCTTTTGTTCATTTAGCTGACTGATGGAATGGTATTGTGAGGTCAGAAAAGTCAAGACAAAAGCTTCTGGTTGGTTTTTTCAGGGGTGAAACTGAGCAGGTAGAAAAACATAAATTGAAAAATTAATATTAAAAATATGACAAAAATGTATGATATGTGATGAATACATTATCATAGATCAACCAAAGCGTTTTTATTTTTTAAACTAGTCACCCTTTAAGTACATACTTTGTAGATGGCCCTGTTTTCTACCAGCTACTGCGAATGGTTTTGGTTGATTTCAGTTAAACACAGTAAGACCTGCTAGAAGCCCTTTCAACAAAATACAAAACAGTGGTAACTAAAGGACCAAAATTACTGGAATACTCACTGTACTGGTTGTTAAACATGGTCTGGACCTTACTCCGAAGGACTTCATCTGTCAAGGAATCGAGTGTCTTGGGTTCTGAAAATGAAATCCAAGGATATAAACATTTACAAACAAAATAATTGGGGTATTTCATTTGATGAAGTCGGTATATTCATCCTGATTGGTGAAAATGTACTGATATATTTGGCTCACAGTGTGTATTCAGGACAATGAGAATGTATGCATACATACAGATGTTAATTTCAATGTTACATTAAATGTTACTCACCACCTGGATTTACTCCGGCCATGAAGCTGAGGACGAGCCTTTTTTCCTCAGCTATGATAAGCCCCTCGTCGCTACCTGCCTGGATGGTGTCCTCCTCTGACTTGTGGACTGCCATGAAAAGGCAGACATACCCTAGCCTGCTTAGCTCTTTACACTAGGATATAGAAATCAAAACAAAGTTGAATATGAATTATAAAAAAAAAAATTCCAACATCAAAGACAATGGATGTTGATACTATTGATGAGTGTAATATTGGTTTAAAGACATACTTATGTATTAATACTTAATGCATTTTTTCTTTTGTAAAGAGTTTTTAAGAGTAAAAGATGATGTACACATAATTTACTGTAATGTAGTGGTGGTATCAAACGCCCTCACATGCACTATTATGATAATATCTTTACTCAATAGACCCTCTGAATCCTACCCACTGTTGTTTTATAATCAATATGTTATCTCCAAATCTTGTAAGATTCACTTCCTTTCAAAAGCCCCTTGGTTCTGTTTTTATCTTGTTTATAAATAAACCTGACTCCCCCCCCCCCCTTTCCATTAAAGAGTACCAGCACTCAAAAATAATATTCATATTATATAAAGGTACAATCTTTACTCTTTAGTATTACATTTCTTCAACAAGTTCACAAAAATATGCTTTCAGACAAAAATATATAATTGGAAAACACATCACCATTCTCAACCATGCGAAAAATGCGGACTGAGAAGCCTTGTGCGACAGCATGAGAAACTCTGTCGATATGATACACATGTTTTCTGCATGAAATTTCATAAGAGGTACCGCTCTTTAATCGAACCAACACACATCATGAGTTTACCTTGAGAGATTAAGGTTGAGACGAGTTAGAATTTGCTGTTTATCCATAATAACCCATGCATATATATGCCTTTAAATGTAAAGACGAGTTTTGGAAACGCCCCCTCTCAAAAAAAATGAAATGGACGCTCTTATTACCATTTATGTGACAGAATATTATAAAACTAATATATGATCATCAAAATTTTTCCAAGAAACCGCCTGCTAACTGATATATTTGCAAAATTGTATATATATATATATATGTCCCAATGGGACAAATATGTTGCCTATACACCAAGTGCATTACTAACAGCGGTATTCTTCCGATATTTCTGTATCCAACGATGATTGTTGTCAGATTTTACCACACAAGCTCTATTTCAATACATATTAAAGGGAATAACACACTTTTGCATGCCCAACAATATAAGTTGCCATATTAATTTAAAATATTAAAGATTATGATTTTTAAAATTTATTCTGAAAAGATTATGACTTGACGATGTATTTTGGCAGAGTTACTGATTTTATGATTTTCGTTTTTAGATCAAATTTAATAAAACGCTGGAGGATGATTTATTATCCGAAACTCACGATAATTTTAATAGCTCCCTCTACGTTCGCTGTGTATGTGTTGTATGTGTTTATGAATGGGATGAATTGAGATTGGTGATGTGATTCCCATCACCAATAATAGATAGCGCCACCAACCACAGTGATTAGCACAATGAAGGAGATCAGCTTAACAGCAGTAATCGCAATGATGATGGCAACTATGGCTTTGAAATTTTATACACAGCATAGTACATGTATTATACAGATCTGTACCAAGTTTGAAGCATTTTGATTTTTTGTGAACAATTTTATTAAAGTGTGCTACTCTCTTTAAACAATAATGATCAATACAGATGTATTTGGCTACTTTCCCGAAACTGATCTTGGGCTTTAAAGGGACAAAGTAACATTGTCTAAATCCTCAAAATAAATTTGTTGATCTAGTGGTTCCCTCATAGTTTGTTGTATTCGTAAATACAATAAAATCACAGGGCAGTTGTTTGTTATATAAAGATATGTATGATTGACGTATTCAGATATAAACTCCGGATGAGTTTTTCATCCCTGTACAAAGTCAATGCAGTGAATGAGTGAATATCACCCAATATCACTTTTCATTTTCGTTCATAACTTGGCCAAGCAGTGCCCATTTGACTTGAAATTTTCACACAATACCCTGTGGACAAATGAGATTACAACACTATACATTGCATCATTAACCCTAGATCACTTTTTACACATGTCAACAAAGTTACTAATCCCTTTAACATATCTGATCCCAACACAACATTACATCACACAAGTCTTTGTTTGTGCTTGAAAATGGTTGAACCATAGCACATACATACAGTCAACTCTGTGTAAGTCGAAGTCACATATCAAATAATTTTGTGCATTATTGGTAAAACTGTAGTATTAACCAAACAAAATGGTTTAAGACTACACATCTGGTATCAAATTAAAGCTTATCACACACTTTTATGGCTAATTATGTTAAGGCTATATACTCTATATCCCATTCATATAGTGTATCCTACTTGGTGAAAAATATTTATTATTCAAACCAAAACAATTCATGAATTATGAGTTAAAAAAAAAATCATTATTATTATCTATATAGTGCTTCTCCCCCCCCCCCCTCAATTTGTCTGATCTTATACACACACATGCATGTACACACACACACACACACATACACACACACACACTCACATATATTTCTGTAATAACATTCATTTAGCTACACAACAACCACATTTCACTGTTTGTTGCAAGCAGATCATGGTGCACCTCTCTGTTGCAAGCAAGGTCCAATGTATATAGAATCAGTTCCAACATAATGAGCACTCAACAGGAATGTGCACATCATATTGAACTGTATATGTGCACACCAACACTCACACACACACACACACACACACACACACACACACACTCACACAAACAAACACACACTCACACACAAACAACACACACACACACACACACACACACACACACACACACACACACACACACACACACACAC
This sequence comes from Echinarachnius parma, assembly GCA_037951105.1. Taxonomy (NCBI): domain Eukaryota; kingdom Metazoa; phylum Echinodermata; class Echinoidea; order Clypeasteroida; family Echinarachniidae; genus Echinarachnius; species Echinarachnius parma. Next base: position 78,512 of record JBAMJV010006022.1, read on the forward strand.
ACACACACACACACCACCCATGAGCTAACATACTTCTTCATTGACATAATGTATGTACACTATTAAATCAGGGTCAATTTGCTTGTTATGCAAAAAAAGGTCAAAGGCCTTGAGCTCTGTCCAGAGGCAAGTAATCTTTGAGGGAGCATTGCATGCAGCATATGACTCTGAATTTCAGTGCAATAATATTGAATCACCTTTTTTTCTATTCTCTTGGCCTCTGCCCTCATCATTTTTTTCCCATCATCAAAGCTGGGCGTGGTGAATGGGCCAGGAGATTCAGCAATCCTTTTTTGCTGAATTGCCTTCAGCTCTGCAACGAACTCTGGATCCTGCTTCTTCATCTTCCATTCAGCGTTTACCTGAATTAGCCTCTCCTTGGCACTCATGCTTTCATCATCTAAAAAAACAAATTTAATCAAACACAGACCAAATTTGACAAAATATACTGATAGCTATGATTTAAGGACCTAAAGAATACTTCTGACACTTATTCCATATTTGATGATTCATGAAATGTGTCTGCAGAAAAACATTCATGTAACACAGTACTAATGATTTAAACTTAAAGGGATCTAGTAACTTTGTCTACATGTGCAAAAAGTGATGAATGGTTTATGCAATGTATATTTTTGTTATTCTATATATCCATAGGGTATTTTGTGAAAATTTCAAGTCAAACTGACATTGCATGGCCAAGTTAGGAGTGAAAATGCAAAGTGATATTCACTGACTCACTGCATTCACTTTGTACAGGGATAAAAAAAAACTCACCCAGAGTTTTTCATAGCTGAATACTTCGATTGTACATATCTTTGTAACGGAAGGGAAATTTAAAAAACCAAAATCTGTCCTGTAATTTTATTGTTAATACGAATACAATAGGGTATAAAGAAACCGCTAGAATTAAAATATTATTTTGAGGATTTGGACAATGGTACTAAGTCCCTTTAAGACCAATATTCTGATATCAAATCTCACTTAGCAGCAAACTTACATCCCACCCAAATTTAGGGACCAGAATCGGCAGCGTGATTGACATGCAATTGACAATTCATTGGCTTACATCGTGACTTGCAATTTACAGAAGGTATATCATAGTTTGTTCTGTAGATGACCGTCATTAAAGCGCGATTTAAAGGGGGTGTTTCCAGGAGGTTAGTCAAATAATTACTACTTAACTCACAATTAAATGATTTTATGAGAAATAACTGCCAGAAAAAAAGACAAGTAGAGAGGCAAAGTGTGAATATTAGGCCATCTAGACGCTGTAGTTCCTTCAAGAAATTGCTGTTTTAAATGCTATTCATTTCTTTGTGAGGAAAAAGAATTTTGCACACCGGTATTGGATATGGACATACTGTATGTAATAGGCCTGTAGTGAAACAGTTAACAGACGGTCGGTATACTCGCATCTATGGCAAAAACAGTTTCAGATAACTGAATTTTTTTTTCCTCATTCTTTTTTAAAGGGGTAGTTTATTTTTGGTATCGAGGGTGCTGCACAATGCACATCACAATATTTTGTGGGGTAATGAAAAACTGAGTGTCAAATTTGAGAGAACATGTCATTTTAATGGCAGAACAAACTTTATTTGGTCAAAATCGCTCCAGAAACGGCAGAAATAACACTAAATGTATCTGAGCAAATAACTGTTTGCCAGTTTGGGGCCCAAATAATTATATTTTTTTTTAAACAAACAAAAATGCTTGAACTTTTTCAAAAATTATCTGAAGCGTTTTAAAATAGTTGTTGATGATCTCTCTATCTAATCATGATATAAATCAAACGTTACACGTATAATTTAGTATAAAAATGGTTGAAAACCAATGCCTTTTAAACAAAGTGCCCTCTTGTGTTTTAATTGCTTTGTTTTAATGTTAACAGTTTTTACTTAGTCTTTTATAATTTTGTATATCTTTTGTACATGGTGGGGTTATAACTATTAAGTTATTATGTTACTATACAGGTATTGGCAACTAAAGTTTTGCCTTACCCAAACTAAACTACCCCCTTAATCCATCCTTCATCCCCCCTCATCCATCCTCTGTATCCCCCTAATCCAGATCCCATCCACATCCTCATCACAACTCTCAAACTCTCCTGCAGTTTTGTAGCTGTGTACAAAATGATTGCAGGGAGTTAGTGTACATATCACATTGCATTTTCGCTTATTACTTGGCCATGCAATGTCCATTTGACTAGAAATTTTTAAAAAATACCCTGTTGGCGCAGTAATACTAGATAACACCAATGTACATTATATTATATCAACCATTCATCACTTTTGCACATGTCAACAAAGTTACTAGAGTTTTTACAAGAGGGAGCGGAAGGGAGAGATAAAAGAGGATTACTGGGTTGGTTGTCAAACAAGCAGTCAAGAATCGAGTATTGCCTTTTCATAAATTAAAGCTGCTTGGAGTACAGTTCCTTGTACTGTAGATGGGAGAGATAAAAGAGGATTACTGGGTTGGTTGTCAAACAAGCAGTCAAGAATCAAGTATTGCCTTTTCATAAATTAAAGCTGCAGGTAGTACAGTTCCATGGATGGGAGAGATAAGAGGATTACTGGCCCTGTGTTCACACACAAACATTTTCAGCCCTTTAATCATGATTACTCAATCAGGATTACTCAATCAGCGTTCACACACAAATAGAGCAAATCGGACAAAAGCTGGTGAACAGGTGTTGCATGAAGACAAAATCATCATAATTGCGCAGTTTGCTACTGCGCATCCCTCGTTGTCCCTGTTTTTTTTCTTCATATCTGTGAGCGGTCAGTTCTCGCTAACCGCGCGAACGCTCGCTAAGCCACGCCCAGTTAGTTATGATTCTTTAGTGACGGTCGTTCACACACGAATCCACACTGATTCTAGTGAGCTTCCATACGAAACGGTGATAAAACCAGCGTTTCGCTAGAGCTGTGTAGCGATACGTCGTTTCGTTAGTAAGCGTTCAGACACAACAAATTTTAATGGGAAGCTGATTCGCTAGTCAGCTGCTGATTGAGTAATCATGATTAAGGGCTGAAAAAAGTGTGTGTGAACAAGAGGTGGGTTGGTTGTCAAACAAGCTCAGTCAAGTATTAAGTATGGCCTTTTCATAAATTAAAGCTGATAGTAGTAGGATAACTAAAACCTCCTGTGCATTTTTGCGGGAAAGTATTATACTCCTTATATTCTATTTTATTATACTAGGTCTTAATTAGTATCACTTTATTCAGAAAATTCATACATTTTTTCTAACAGTAACATCATGGTCACGGGTGCATGTCGTGGCTCTACTTCATTTATCAGAACGAAAATAAAAAAATCAGTGATTTACTCTCATAATATTTAAAATGAATCAAAATTTGCATGATAAAATCATAATTACACTGCTCAACCTCATCAATGCATGAATATCAAGATACATAAACAATGCGTACATTCTTCTGGGGCCAATTTATGGTACATAACTGTATGAATTGAAACAACTGAAATACTAACATAGTTGGAACATGAAATTTCAATCTGGCAAATCATTTCACATGCATGCCATCTCACACTTACATTACAGCAGTAATTTCATCTTACCAATGTCCCTTAACTCCCTTGACCTGAAAATGTCGATCAACCTTGGGCTTTTGCTCTCTGTGCTGCATATTGCCTGTGTCCGTTTGAAGGCCCGTTTGCGTTGATTGTTAATGAAGTTCTACGAATAACATATGATAAAGAAAAAAGACTTTTTGTGATATTGCTCAGTTGGGAACATGTAAAATACTACCCCTTTATATGGATAGATGAGTCTTGGTAGACATGGTGCTACACAGTACACATAGTAACATTTTGGTGAGATAATGAAAAATGAAAAAAAAAAATTGAAAGAGCATAATAGTTTGGTGACAGAATAAACTTCACTTGATCAAAATCGGTTTAAAAATTTCCTTCCAAGCATTGTAGGGCTACACTAATTAGTTTGTAATTTAATAATGCATGTTATGGTTACTATAATTCAGTTTTAATAAAACTGTACTCTCCCTACCAAGACTCAACTATCCTTGAATGTTCACACAATACTCTGTGGACATATATATAAGGTAACAAAAATATACAATGCATCAACCATTCATCACTTTTTGCACATGTCAACAAATTTACTAGATCCCAAACAGGGGCGTAAACAGGGGGGGGGGGGGGATGAGGGGGATGCATCCCCCCCAGCTCACAAGGTGAGGGGATGCCATGTATCTGTATACGATTGGGGAAAGAACATTAGTTTTATGAGCAAAGACTTGTTAATTCGACCGTTAATAAAAGTAATTTGTAGCTCCACATTCCACGCGCGTGAACAGATTATCTCAGTTTGTTTTGTAATTTGCCGCATTTGACCAGTGGTCAGGCAAAGGACAAAACATTATTTTATGTTTTTGTACTGTTATGTGATATCAAATCTATACCCAACATTTTGCAAAGGATTGTGTCATTCATAATCAGAGTAATTAATTTCCACAACTTATGGCACCACGTCTATCTCGTGGTTCCACACGAGCCAGACATTTGCGAGTGTGCCAATGCAATTCACACGTATGTAAATAGAATTCAGGATGATTCGCTTTGCGCCCAGACTCTACTCGCATAATACTAGTCTGCGCATTCAGAGTGCATTCCGCATGGCCGAGAATGATCTATATGCGTTTTCCAACTATATATTTTTTCTGGAAATGTTTGTGTGAACTTATTTAAAGAATGGAATACTAAAGATGTTGCCTCTTTATGAAAAGATATATTTATTGTCTTTATTTTTTTATTTTTTTTGGGGGGGGGGGGGGGGGTGGTGCTACCCATAAAAGTGCATTGATTCTAACAATCAAAGGTGTCATTTTACTCAGAAGTGTGGAGAGCTACCAAATTATACCCAATTGTCTTCTTATTACGTATAAAGCATGAGGCAGGTTTCAGTTTTCCAATTTTAGCGGATTCATCATAATGCCAGGGCCCCATTCCAGAAAATTTGTTAAACCTTTGTAAGTGTCCACATCTACAAAGTATATGGTCCACATAGGTGGACCATTTACACGCAATATATGGCAATACAGGGGAGATTACCGTACTGACTATTCACACACTGTACCGGTTCATCTGCTGACCGCTATGTGTTAGGATGCATCGGTAATGAAAACAGACGGGAAATAATCCTTTTTTTCTACATTTTGAAATCTTCAAAACAACAAAGTCGGTAATTATTATGAAAGTATATGACTTAGGAATCACATAAATGAAAGTTTTTTTTGCATTTGCTTGTAACTTTAGGAAGAAATCGGCTGACAAAAATTGTTTATGTTTTGGATAGTGCAGCAGGCGGAAAAGTTTGGTCTCCACACAATGCTATTGTAATGAACCTATGTGTGTAAGTGTCCAATTATTTTAACTTTTTAAAGGTAAAGACCAGTTTTAGAAATGCCCCCTCTGATTGGCTAATTGGACACTTTTTACCAGTTGGATCACATAATGCAATATGTGAATCAGTGAATGTACTGATAAAAATTCAATATATATTGTACCAAGGATAAAAACGATTGATATTCAAAATTTAAAGAAGACAAATAACAATGGTAAGATTTGCCATTCAGCACCATCTGTATCTAGGTATAGCCGGGCCAAGAGATCAACCATATAAATATGAAAAGGTATAATGTGGTCAATTCCATTTTACTCACCTTTACTTTACAGACGTCGTATCCTGTATCCCGGACGGCTTTCTGGATAAGGTCTTTTGACACATTTTTCTTTGTGCATCGCATCCCCTTATCCCATAGTGACATCAGGTGTTTCTTTTTGTCTCTAAAAAGAATAATGAAAACAATCATGACAATATTGAATTCCTTCATCTTTATAAATAGTTTCAAGGTGTAAGAACTGTTTTTCAACTATTTGGGTAAGTAGAACTAGAAAATTATTTAGTGCTGAAAGTAACTGACCTTGATGTTCGGATCAATTCATTGGATCATCCAAATTTGTTTGATCAACAAAATTGGACATATATTTTATATATTATTATTATCCATATATTAACAAGCCCAAGTTAATCCTGTACAGGTATGCTTTCATTTCAAACTGATTACCACCCCTCCTTTTACAAAATTACTCACATCGATTCTAATCTATCCAACTTACTAAGGGCAAGGCTGCTTCCCCCATGTGATTAATTTGGCATAACCTTTAATCATATTGGACAAAGCTCAGAATCGCTGCGAATATTTTGTAAAAGGAGAGGTTATCAGTTTTTAATGAAAGCAATGGCATAACCCATACAACTACAAGATAGAATGATTTGAGCTTATTCAAATGATGTGGGCAAGTCCACTCCAAGATAAAGTGAACCTAGGTCCTAGGCCTAGCTGCTGAAATTTCATCTTGATTTACCGATGACATGATTCACATCATCTTGAAGCCATGATGAGTTGAAGTTTCAAATTTATGTACATTTATGCACATTTGTATGATTAGAAAATTGAATGAAGCCTGGTGAAGGCCTATGCCTGGGACAATTATAAAATTAAAATTCATAAAAAATCAAAGGGAATGAAATGATATTTCATTCAATTCATATACAGACATGAGTCATGACCAATCTATCAATCATCCATAAGACCATATTATCATGATTATTGTGCATAGCGGCATATTATTAGTCATGACCTAATTAGTAATTAGTTATTTCAGGCATGTATGACTATGACAAGTCTTGCCACCAGTCCTCTTGGGCACATCTGTGATTTGGAGAGTAGAGAACACCTATTCATTAATAATAATATGCAATATTTTCTAATTAACATATAAATTATAATTCTCACCGTTTACTAGCATTTATCATGCTGTCATGATGTGACACAGTGCTGCTGCTGGATGTCATGTGCCTCAAGAATGTACTTGAACTTGAAGGCTGAGCACTTGTTGAAGAAGAAACTGGCGGAACTGTATCCATTGTTAGACGTGCAGCCATTATATGGCCTAGTTGAAGTTGCAAAAGATAGTGGAAGTAGGATGTCTACGGTACGGCACCGGTATACGATCTAGCTAGCTAGCTGGGCTATCTGATCATACTTCCATGGTCTGATCATTGATTTGACTGTCCACGCACGTGTGTTCCAGTTCAAAACAGGAACTCGTGACTATACTATACTATAGTCAGATAGTAGAGGAACTAGCTTGCCGTCTATGTTTGCATACAGTGCGCGTGTAATACGCTACACTCTTTGCTTCAAACTTGAAACCAACATCAAATTCCACGGCCACGGTACTATACACGGGTACTGGCCACGCACGCACAAACGTCACGCGAAATACGACCAAAGTGATATTCACACGTACACACAACACACACACACACACACACACACACACACACACACACACACACACACACACACACACACACACACACACACACACACACACACACACACACACACACACACATACACACACACACACACACACACACACACAACACACACTCGCGCGCAGTAAAATAGCTGCGCCATGAGTTGCCAAAAGTTTTGAGATGTTTAGTCTTATAATCAGACACTTAAATTTACTCATTTGCGAATGGTGTCATTCATTTACGAGGTGATCTCGCAAAATGATTGATAAAATGACTAACAATGAGTTTTGTATTAGAATATTTATTATTTATTTTCTACATGTACGAGTGGTTATGTTTTTCACCGTTTAGAACATTTTAGTTATGTTACTGAAGCGCGCATAGCACCTGAATATCTAGACTAACTAAAGCTGTTAGTTATAATTATGTGCCCTATAGATGGCGTATTCTTTTACACTTTGCAATTACTATCTCGGCCCTTACACCTCAGTCTTCATCATGCATGGACTGCGAATTTGAGAAACCAGGGAGGCTGCCCCCATCTCCCCCCCTCCCCCCCCCCCCCCCCCAAAAAAAAAAAAAAAACCACAACAACAACAACAACAACAAATAAACAAATAAATACATAAGCACAAATTAATAACTATAATGTTGTCAACCCCCACCCCCTATACCCCATATTCAAAAGAGTTCCTGCATTTCGGGGGTTAAATGACCCAAGACACGTTTACATAATGACGAACAAAGTGGCGTTTCTTATCTTAAACTGATTTTTCTATTGCTCTCAGAACTGTCTTAGAAAAATTTTCATCCTGGATTGGGATGGGGCGAGATTTTTCGTACATACAAACATGTACTCACATCACAGTGATTGATGATGACATTAAACGCTCATCATTTTACACTTATTTACCTTTCCCTTTCCCGTTGACGTTCCTATACAAATTACAATTCATCTTTCTCTCCGGGGGGGGGGGGGGGGGGGGCTATCTGCCCTCATACAATCGGGTTATCATATGTGTCCAAGGACTTGCTAAAAACACCCTGAACGAGTATTTGAGTGGTGCAACAAATACACCCTAAGTGAGTATATTGTTATTAGTATTTTAATACCCTAAGCAAGTAGTCAATTTTTGATAAACCCCTAAGCAAGTCATAACTATATGTGATACCCCAAGCAAGTCAATTATTTTTTTTTTTTGTAAACCCTATTAAAAGCAAATGATAACTATTGTTGATACCCTAAGCAAATCAACTGTTTTGTTTTGTAAACCCTATTAAAAGCAAATGATATGCTATTGTTGATACACTAAGAAAGTAATTTAAGTTTTGAGACCCCAAACGAGTAATTTTTCAGCCTAAAAAAAAACCGTTTTCCTGATTTTGGTGATTTTCAGACCCTATTATTAGAGATACTCGAGTATCGTACAAAAAAAACACACACAACCTAATTACTAGTTTTTTTGGTCACCGTGATATCCCCCTTTCATCCCCTCTGGGGAGTCTCTTTCTCACTATGTATACAAATAGCTCACCGAATAAGAGCAACTCATACTGATTATTATGAGACAGTAGGCTACATGCATTTCCATCATGGTATATCTAGCCCTAATAACATTTTTGATTTTGTGTTCTCTCCAGTATTTTCACTATAATTCAAATTTCACCTGTCTTTCAATATCTGTTCTTGTAAATTGTCATAATTCATATTAACAGCCTTATTGGGAGGTATGGTATAGACTTATATGCCTGTCTGAGTCATGACTATGTAGATGGTATTATGGTAAGTCCTTAACCCTATCTGGGGGGGAGGGGGGGGGCTGATTTAGCCCCCCCGTCTACTATTTTCGCGATAATTTCGCAACGCGCGCGGGTATTGCCGCGCAATATCATGATTTTTTTCATTGAAGTCTTCCGCAACTTTTGAGACCAAATTTGCGACTACCGGGTATACCGTTCTAAAGTTACGTGACCTTTCGTAGGTCGGCGTCGGCCCAAAAATCGCAAAATTTTGTGATTTGTGTACAAATCCTATAGACATTCAATTTTTACCTCAAATAGACTCAAACCATCATTATTTTTCATTCTGATCACTGCAATCATTTAATTTGGGCCTACAAATGGTTGAATTATGGTTAACATTGTATTCCATCAAAAAACTCCTGACAAAAACAATTTTAATGGAAAAAATCAAACAAAATGCAATTTTCGCATAATTAATTATCTCTAATTAGCATATTGTAATTGAAAAAAAAAATTAACTATGCAATATTGTATGGCTCATGGACATCTCTCAGCATGCCAAATTTGGAGTCATTTCGAGTTTGTATTATCGAGAAAACTAAAAAATACAAAAACATTACATTTTCGCATAATTAATTAGCTCTAATTAGCATATTCAAATATATATTTGTTTAAACTATGCATTATTGTAGACCTCATGGACCTCTATCGCGACGCCGAATTTGGAGTCGATCGGACTTTCGGTTACCGAGATCTTGGGGGGCCCTTTTAGCCCCCCCCCCCCCCCCCATTTTTAAGGGGTTCGAAGTAGCCCAGTCCAGATAGGGTTAACCCTAATCACACGAGGGGGGGGGGGGGGCACATTAATCAATATTCCATGATGCAAATAAGTGATATTTGTTCACCATAAGGATCACGGATATGTTGAATAACATCTTTAGAAAGTATTTTTACAGAAAATCTGAAGATATCCCGTAGTTTGCTTTTGATTTTAGATGAAAATCCCAAATTTGTTACAAATTCGTCAAAAATTTGCATATTCAAAAATGTATATTCATAAAAAAAGAAAATAGTCCCAGTGGAGTCGAGTGATTAAAATAACTCTTTGGGATCAGTGTTAAATGAAATAGGGTTTGCTAATACAAATATTGATTACATTTGACATAGAAAATGAATGCCAAATTAATCAAATTGAATGATGAAAGTAATAAAATGAATGGGAAAACATATGTTATTAATTATCATTATTATTATTATCATTATTACTTATATTTTTTGATTTATTATTAGTTCATTTATCTAATATCATTTTTCAAATTTTATATACACACATAAACAAACACTCCACTCACACACATACACAATTGAACAAACAGCCATGCAAACAAAAAAATACAATGAAACTTTTTAAAATCAAATGATTTTTCATAATGTAATTGGTAATATTTTAAAACTAATTCATTAACATATTCTTGTTCGGTTTCATATTTGATAATTATAACAGAAGAGACTGATAAAGACACATCTAGAAATATCACATGTTATTGGTTTGCTGGCAAGCTTTATTTCAATCAAATCATAGTAAATATATATTTGTGATTACATGCATATGGTTACCATTGCAAAATGATATATATATATATATATATATTACATAGATAAATATATACATAACTCACCTTAGTACAACAAATCAACTTCTTCCTTAAAACCCATGGGAGACAAACTAGACCAGTTTCTAGCAAAATGTCCATATCTTCAAATGTTATCATGTGTATAAAGTTTTAGTTGAATCACCCAAAACCAGTTTTTACATTAAAATGAAGTGTTTTAAAATCATAATGCCCTGCTCTACACACACATGCAAACAAATGTGCCTTAAATTGCTCATCAGAACTACAAGGTTATTGTGTGTAACAAGCTTTGGTTTTACTCAAATTTGTGAAAGCAACTTACGCCATATTAATTTACAGAGATGTCAACCTCTGCAAGCTAAATATCTCCAGCTACTTAATTGCGGAGTGATAACAAGTAGTCGAAGAGTTCAAAAATGTTTTCCTTTTTAACGTGTTATATCGTACACTATTGAATTGTGCCGTGATATGATCTACTACATGGAGAAATAGACTTAATAATGCAATATTAAAATGTAATAGCTGATTTTCTTGCGATTTGTTCTTCGACTTTCATCATTAGCTTGATAAAGGAGTCATGTGAAATTAGTATTACAGCTTTTTTCATTTCATTTCAATCTCTTATTCCAATTAATAAAAATACAACATGAAATATAAAACACAACAGAATTATATACAACATTTAGTAATAATGGTACACAAAATACATACATAAATTTTATGATAATATTGTAAATTATAAAACGGCTCTGGTAAATTCAGTAAAGTAATTGGCTAATACAGATCACGTGGGCATTGATTACATTTGCAACAACCCGAACGATCGTGCCGATACCGCGTAACCATCGTGCGGATGGTGCGCAACCCATTGTGCCGTCACAATGCTTATGCAGGGCGCGTGCGCATATAAATAAAGCAGGTAGTTTGTGTCACGGTTTACCACAAGAAATATTGTACCCAATTAATTTACACCGCTCGTATTATGATAGTGGAGCCGTTTTATAAAACAAATAATTCACGGTCTTGATTATCGTGTGTCGTGTAAATGCAACCGTACTCTCGGATCTGTTAACAGTGCGTTGCGCACTCGGCTCACGCCTTCGTGCCCATCGCACATTCAACAGATCCTCGCGAGCGGTTGTATTTACACAACGCACTCTAGATCGTGTATTATTTGTATACTATATGGATCTTTGATTGCGCACAATAAAAAGTTATGCCTCTGCTATCACACAATTTCATCACACGATTTCCATGTTCCGTGACATTGACCATATGACGCCAAACTTTGATGGTTACATTGTCTCCCGATACATTCAGGTACCAAGTTTGATTCAAATCTGATATTTTATTCTTGAAATGTGTATATAGTGTGTCCTGTGACCTCCTCGACATTTAACCTCAAGACCCCCACTCAGATCTGTACACTTGAACCAAGTTAAAAAATGTTCTGTCAACCGGTTCTTGAGATTTTGAGAAAAAGGCATTTTTTCACATATATTGAGTCCTGTGACCTTGATGTAAGACCTTGTGAACCTTAAATTTAATCAGATCATAACCTCCCCAATACGTACACTCATACAAAGTTTAAAATTGATCTGTCAACTGGTTCGATATCGCGAGAACAAAACACTTTAATACATATATTGAGTCCTGTGTCCTTTACCTTTGACCTCACGAAACCCCAAACTTAATCAGATCATTGTCACCCCTATATGTGCACTCATACTAAGTTTGAAATTGATCCGTCAAATGGTACTTTTTACATAGATATCGTGTTCTGTGAACTTGACCTTTGACCGCATGACCACTAAAATCTTATCTGATCATTGCCCCGTAATATACATATAAGTACCAAGTTTGGTTAGAATCTGTCCAATCTGTCACAAACTATTTTGGCATATATAATGAGCCATGTGACCTTTGACCTGATGACCCCAAAATCTAATCAGATCATCGTCTCCTCAAGATACATACATGTACCAAGTTTGGTCACAACCCAACAATCTGTTCTTGAGATAACGCAATCACAAGCTATTTTTGCATATATAATAAGCCCTGTGACCTTTGACCTCATGTAACTCAAATACTTTACAATGCATAGTACATTTTATTGATTGATCATGAAAAGCGAAACTGTGAAGCTAACTGTTAAACGTTCGCTCAAATTCTGAGAGTGCTTTTTTGAAGGATGCCAAACTTTAGAAGCGATTTTCTCTGTTGTTAAAGAAATAACGAGGCACACCCATCTCAGTAAATTGCATATTTCTTGACTTCAACAAAATTATATGTACATGTATAAAGTTATACATCATTTTAAAGCTGAAATTGAAGCGTTTTCAAAGCAATGAAAATCTAAATTTTGATATTGGCTGATTGGTGCCAGCAAACAATGTTGTGTAATTGGGGTATTATGGCGGTGAGCATAATCTTTCCATACAACATACAACATGCACATATAATACATGCTCACGCGCCATGCTGCCATCGCTTGATTCCTACACATGGCCTGTGGTAAGTTCAGTTCAGTTCATTTTCAGTTCAGTTCATTTTATTTTTACAATTTAAAATACAATTCATGTGTACATTTACAGTAAAATACAGGTAAATATATTAAAGGGTGACTAGTTCAAAAAATAAAAATGCTTTGGTTGCTCTATGATAATGTATTCATCACATATCTCTTGACTATTTGATGTACATTTTTGTCATATTTTTAATATTAATTTTTCAATTTATTTTTTTTCTACCTGCTCAGTTTCACCCCTTAAAAAAACCTACCAGAAGCTATTGTATTGACTTTTCTGACCTCACAATACCATTCCATCAGTCAGCTAAATGAACAAAAGACATTGGTGACCACCAGTTTTAAGCTGTTTACAGTAGTATTGTAAGCTTTATTCAATGCCCACTCACCATGAAAAGAAGGTTTTGTAAATGTTTATCTAGCTGATTGCTGGTTGAATGGTACTGTGATGTCAGAAAAGTTAATTGTGTAGGGTTTTTTTTAGGGGTAGATGTTAGCAGGTAGAATAAAAATTATAGAAAAAATAATAGAAAAAATATGGCAGAAATGTACATCAAATAGTAGAGAGATATGTGATGTATACATTATCATAGATCAACCAAAGCGTTTTTATTTTTTAAACTAGTCACCCTTTAAAGTTTGTCATACATCAAAGCTTATCGAGGTTGTCCCCGAAAGAAACATGCAGATTAATCAGTTACAATGTAAATTTTTAAAATGAATACTGTTTCGAGTAGACACATAAAGTTAAAGCGTACCGCCAGGCTTCATAAAACCAATGCTTAGTTGGTTGGGTACTCTAATTGAATATCAATCATACTCTCATGGGGTCTGATATGTTTCTGTAGTTTTAGAAAAATGCAATTAACTACTACGGCTTACGGAACCACGGCTATCTACTGGTTCGCGCGTGCGACTTTGTTTGCACGACCACTCAATCAATACGCGTACGTTATATGGTAGTATGTGCGATTTATCGCATAGCCCTTGCGATAGTTGTATCACATCGGGCATGCATGTATTACGTAATACACCTAAACGAGTGCTTGCAATGTAATGTAAAGTTGTACACACAATGCCCAGGCGTAAAAGGCCACCACATTTACCCTGAATGCATGCAATGTATAGTACAGGCGCTTGTATTGTTCTGAACGCCAAGTTGATACTTCATTCGTTGCACACAAGAGATTTTTTAGATTTTCTCCGCATGCTGCGACATATCGCAGTAGCGGTAGATAACAGGATTGTTAATTAATATTGTTACCGGAACTGCGCTGACCGAATGATTGATAGGTGATATTACAAATGATTCCCTGGCGATGTAGAAATACTTTCAGAATCACAAACTTGTTTTGTATGTTCATTTGGGATATGTCTTTGAAGTAAGAAAGCTAAATCTCTGCCTGGTGGTACACTTTAAGAGAAACACACACGGACAGATGCACCCACACACACACACACACATACACACACAAACACATACATATGCCAGGTTACCGTACTGATATTCACTGGTTAGAGGCATTTGCCAAAAGCACCAATTTATATTTACGTTTAAAGGAGTTCACAGAGGGGCTGTTTCTAATTTCATTTTCAATGCGATTCCAAATAATTGGTCCCTTATAGAAAAGGGAATCTTTTGAAACATTGGATTTCACCAAAGGAAGATGATAATTTGTTGATGATCTTGTATAATATTCATGAACATCTTGATTCAAATAAAAATAAGAACATATTAAATGAGGCAATTTGTCTTTGGAACATAGATACATGAATATTGCAATATTATAATTATTCAAATCAAATACATTTAAAATCTTCATTTTGGCAAACAGAGGCTTTGTGTGGGCAAGATAAGCAGAGCTGGACATTATCCGGACGGCTTTCTTTTGCAATAAAAATAATCTATTTACATAAGAATCAGAAGCATCGCACCATGCTATATTGCAATGATTTACATATGGAAGGATTATTGCACTGTACAGAGTTTGTAATATACAGGGTGGCCCAGAAAAAACGGAACGGGGCACTTCCAAAAATATAATACCACAATGTTTATGTTCATCGGATAGGGTGTCCTTTCCAATGAAAAACGATACCAAGAACAGTAATTTTGGTCAGGTCGTTTTTGTTTAAGGACGCAGTGAGTGAGACCATGTCAGGTGCCGATTTATGTCGATTTCGACCTAGTCAATGCCAGTTTAACCGCACTCCTTGCCCGTAATACCATTCAGCGACCAGGCCCATTCTCTCGGCACACGGCTGAGTGCACACTAACAATAGTGCGCTATGCTCAACGATATGAACGGCGGTTCGTGCAATTCATCAAGCGCTGGCTCAATACAAATTGACAAAAAAGAGAACCTGACATGGTGTCACTCACAGGGCCCTAAAACAAAAACTACACGACCAAATTGACTGTTCTTGGTATCGTTGTTCATTTGAAAAGACACTCTGTCCGATGGACATAATACATGTGTTACTTTATTTTGGGAAGTGCCCCGTTCCGTTTTTTTTGGGCCACCCTGTATAATGAGGTAATTGGCGTAATCTATACAATATTCCAACACCTTTAGTCCCCCTAAGATACATACATGTACCAAGTTTGGTCAGAATCTGTCTATCCACTCTTGAGATAACGCGATCACAATGATATAATGATATATATAATGAGCTCTGACATTTGACCTTTGAACTCATGACCCCAAAATCTCATCGGATCATTGTCCCTCTGAGATATATACATGTACCAAGTTTGGTCAGAACCTGTCAATCCACTCTCGCGATCACAAGCTATTTTTTGATATATAATAAGCCCTGTGACCTTTGACCTTTGGTCAGAATCCGTCAATTCGTTCTTGAGATCACGAGAACGGGACGTACGTCTGGACGTTCGTACCCGGCCTGGTTAGGGTTAAAGTCCATCATGCTCTTGATAAACTATTCACATAATGAATAAATTACCTCCTTGATGTACCCCACAAATCATTTTAACACTTTAAGAACATAAGAATTCCAAACTTATTCCCACACATGAATTTTTTGTAACACACATGAATTTTTTGTAAATTAAAGGTGCATGTGTAAAGCGTCAGATATTGCCACAAATAACATTTTAACCTTCAATCCTGTACTGAACTAAATTAGGATAAGAATGTGTGAAAGTTTCATTGAAATAATAAACATTGAATAAAAGATGTTGTCATACTCAATGGGCATTTGCAATCTAACCCTTTTTAATTTCTCTTAAAGCTAAACAACACAGTAGAAGAGAAATATAGAAGCTCCAAGCAGTGCTGTTCATCAGTTCTCGATACCCCAAAGTTTTTTTTAAACTCAGCCAGCAAGTGCCCGATACATTGCACATACCGTACAGCCTTTCATAGCATTGAGCAAAGTGCGCCAGTGTTATCGTGCACTCTGTATGTTCGTTCATTGAAAATACAGGTATGGAGCTCAATAGACCCCTTCTGTAATGTAAGCAAATATTATGCGTATAACGTCAGACTCCCCGTTGCTAAGCTTAACAATAGTATCTATATCCGGCAAGCTAAGTTTGCCGGAGCTTGGTGGACATAACAACCTTTGTTAAGCTTGGCAACGGGAAGTCTGACGTCATACACATAATATTTGCATACATTACAGAAGCGGTCCATTGACAAAAATGGGCACTTCTCATGGTCTCACTCGCAGTGTCCTATAACAAAAACTGAGCAACCAGAATGCCTGTTCTTGGTTTTGTTATTTATTGGGAAAAATAATACCCTCTCCGATGGACAAACTGTAGCATCTCATGTTATTAAACAGCTGAAAGCCACGTCGGCTTCGCTACGCAGAGCAATCAAGACCTATAACGTCAAGGGATTCTCCTCTGGGGACCTACCTCACACGGTTGTGTAGAGATGTCAATCCAGAGAGTGCAATCTTCAGCAACATTCAGGTATTGAAGTCCGATGGACATAAATATTTTGTTACTATATTTTGGAAAGTGTCCTGTTAGGTCTTTTGGGGCCACCATGGTAACAGAAGTGTGTGAAATATAAACCGCATTGAACTTCTATAAGAGGGAACAAAAAATATGAGGTGCCAGTTAACCTTTTGTTTACCAGTAGTCTCCATCATCTACATCTACATCGTCTTCATCTACATCAACATCCTCATCTACATCACTACCCTCCTCTACTTCATATAGCTCTGTATCATAATTGATGTCTGGCTCTCCATGGTATAACTCGCTGAAAAGCTGAGGTTTCTCACCAACGTAATCTTTAAAACTTTCAGCCGCCCTTGCATACTGCATCTCAATAGAGATGATTTTGGCGATGATTAGGTGCCTCATACACCTCTTCCACAGGGCAGCATCTGCTTCTTCACTGATAGTTGCCTGCATCAGAGAGAGGTGCCTGCCCTTCAATGAAAGAAGACACTGCCTCATCTCGCCAATGACCAGTTGCTCCTCCTCTTTTGCCCTGTCCAGCTTATTAAGGAGATCTATGGCGGACTTCTGGGCTAGGGTTAATCCAGATGCCTGTAATTTTACGTGAAAAGGAGAGAAAGACCAGAAAGTTGTTTTAAGCTGAATAACAGTTTTGTGAAAGTTATTAAAAACATCTATATTAGCCAAACTAACTGAGCAATATTGTTACATAAGCATACAAAAGAGAGAATGTGAAGATAATACGCTAGTTCATAATTTGACCATGGAGCACGATTAACATCAGAGGTCATAGGTCAATATTCCAATGAAAATACACTTCACCGAGTGTATGGCAAAGCATGGCGGTAACCCGGCTCGTAGTATGGTACCTTGATGTGTATATTGATTACTTCTTGAAAATATTTGATTTTATATTTATTTGTTTATGATCCAGATGTCAGAATCAATATGAAGTATAAAAACATTATACAAATATACCCAGCTAGGAGAGGAATTATATATCTGAGGAGGGACTAGGCATAAAACTATTTTTTCTTAGGGTCAAAGACCCAAGGACAAACATAGTAAGTATGCCGGTCATGTATACATGTATAATTTCCACTATACTTTTGAATTTAAAGCTTGGTATATTTGTTTTATATCCCTTCTGTTTGCTCTATATTTTTTGGAATAGACCGCTTCTGTAATGTATGCTAATATTTTGCGTATGACGGACATAGTAACCATTGTTAGCCTTGCCAACAGGGAGTCTGACGTCATACGCAAAATATTAGCATACATTACACAAGCGGTCTATTACCATTTAACCCTAACCAGGATGGTAAATTTGGCACAAAGATAGTTTGCAACATAATCTACAATATTGCACTATCATTTGTCTGAAAAAATTAATTTCAAATTAAATATGCAAATTAATGCATACAAATCTATTGTCAATAAATCACACAATTTATGGCTCAGGATATACAAATTTTGTCCATGAACATTCTTTCTTTAAAAATTGCGACACCCAACAAATTCCGTATGTATAATTTCTCTGTGAATCTGCACCTTATTTTTCCGGGAGATGGGTGAATCTTCACTGTGTAAATAATTTAATCTCGATGATGCCTCCGCCATTACACAATTTATTTACTGTATTTGTCAGTGTATAAACCGCGGCTTTTTTCTGGCTGGATTCAACCAAATCTAGACTTGTAAGAAGGAATAAACGTATCAAGGTACATTTTGTTTCATCTTTGAGTTGATTCATGTTTTGTTTTGTGTTCGATTGTCATCGTTTGTTCACTACAGTCCCATGTATAGTGTTTCATGCTGTGTTGTGCTAGAATTATACTATCAATTTAATTTTTTTTCACTGAAAACTCTCCAAAGTTGGGGGTGCGGTTAATACACGGGAGCGGTAAATACACCGGCAAATACGGTATATTAAACCCAAATCTACATGTACACTGTATTAATTCTGTCCACTCAATTTTGATGGTACCCCCTATTTAAGATGTTGACGTATCACAATTATGAGCTATAATTGACATCAAAATGTATTCCGTTCATTGGCTCTCCAAGCAACATACACGTAACAAGTTGGGGCAGAATCTGTCGATTTGTGCTAGAGATAATATGATCACAACCTTTTTTTACATATAAAATGAGCTCTGTGAACTTTGAACTTTGACCTCATAACTTCAAAATCTAATCAGACCATCTTCCCTCCAAGCTACATACATGTACAAAGTTCAGGCAGAATCTGTCAACGCTTTCTAGCTCAACACAAGCTATTTTTGCATATAAAATGAGCTCCGAGACCTTTGAACTTCATCATGACCCCAAAATCAGGAAACATATCAACTTGATATTTCTATTTAAAATTAATATATGTAAACTGGTGTCAAAATAAAAACATATTGTTTGCAAAATCTCTACAAATTTTTTGAAATAAGAATGCTAAATTATACCTGGATGTTGCTGAAGATTGCACTCTCTGGATTGACAACATCTCTATACAAAACTGTGTGAGGTAGGTCCCCAGAGGAGAATCCCTTGTCGTTATAGGTCTTGATAGCTCTGCGTAGCGAAGCCGACGTGGCTTTCAGCTGTTTAACGACATGAGATGCTACAGTTTGTCCACCTGTCAAGATTAAGGATACATGATTAAAGTAAGAACATGCAGCACCAATGTAGAATGAAGAATAACAAACATAAGATGAGTGCAACTTAGTGCAAACTTGTGTGCAGGATTATAAAAATTGTTTCTCACACACGCATGCACGCACACACGCATGCATGCATGCACGCACACACGCATACACACACACACACACACACACACACACACATGAGGTGTCGATTTCGGGAGTATTTAGCTCCCGGGACTCGCCCTAAATTTTGGGGCGAGGTACCCAAAATTGACCCATTTGTTGATTTTGCTATCGGCATGTCACGCCAACTGGGAAACATGATAATTCAAGTGACCAAATGCAGCGTATAATTGTCACTTGAATGAACTTGAAATTCTTGCATTCCATGAGGGGACTTAGGTATGCTTTTTTTACTTTGGGATATAGAGTATTGATTTTTGTGCCAACGTCTCGACATTTTTCGGCGGGACTCAAAGTACTTGTGACTCATCAACAGCACTAAAACACACACCCACACACACACACACATATTACGATAGGGAAAGAGGAATTTAGTATGTTGACATATGCAAAACTGACAAAAGGTTGATATAACGTGTATATCTGTAATTGGATATGTCCACTGCCAGATGTGTGAAAATCCCATGTTAACAGATGTTATATCACCGAGAAATTAACAAAAAGAGCAAAGTGATATTTGCTCATTCATTGTTGGTACACAGTTGAGTCTCCCAGAGAAACAAAAGAGTAACTCTGGAAACCTGTCCCATTCTTCTATTGGAAACATGGGCTTAGATCCTCCCACAATCCTTAAAGCGTACCACCACCCCAAAATAATATACTTATCATAGAAAGGTAACATCTTTAGTATTACATTCCTTCAAGAAATACGCAAAAATCTTTTTCAGAAAAAAAAAACATATAATCGGTAAAACGCATCACTATTCTCAACCATGAGTTAAAGCGGTCTGAATTGTGAGACTATTATGTCTGCAGAACGTGGCGCTCTGTGCAGATCGAATGTATCATCCGGGATTCTGTTGACGTATGCGTGAACACATTAACGCACTCGCAAATGTTTGGCCCGCGCGAACCAGTTAGATAGCCGTGGTCGTATTAATTAATTGTTCTCAAATTACAGACACATATCAGACCCCAGGAGAGTACGATTGGTATTCATTTTTAGAACCGAAACTGCTAAGGATTGGTTGTATCATGCCCGGTGGATTCCTTTAACAATCACCATTTTCATTATAAATTTACTGGAATAAGAAAATGTATGTCAACTGAACGAAGTTAAATTTCATGCATCATATTTTTTTCATAAACTTGATTTTCAATGATCAAATTACTATTAATGAGGTAAATTGTATTCCATACCTGCATATTTACTTTTGCAGGACACTACAAAAGCATGTTCAGATGCTTTGGTGAAAATGCGGGCAAGAAGACATCTTTTCTCCTTATTCTGTCGACTTGAGTCAGCAGCAACAAACTCGCCATCTTCTAATTTCCAGCGCGTTGCAAGTCTCTGGCTTTCCTCCACCTTTGCCAATGACGATTGTAATCTGGATACATAAAAAGAATATAGCAATGCAAATTAGCACTTTTCATTATTGTTTCCCATAAATGAATTATAGGTATATTGCCTTATTCAAAATGCATGCACAAGCAAATTTGTACATATTGGGGTCAATGTGAAAGTTGTTCCTTCATGGTATGCGTTCTATCTCCATCATGTCTTTGTTTTTTGTTTTTAACTTGTGTACCAATCCTATGGAAAATGATTTTTACCTAAAATAGACAAAATCTTTTTATTTTGTCATTCTAATCACTGCAATTATTTGATTTGAAAGAAAAATTGTTGAATAATGATAAGTAATGTGTTCCTTTCAAATAAATAATAAATAAAAGAAATACAGAAGAAATTCCCAAAACAAAGAAATACATGAGGAATTTTTGGGGCCGTTTCATATCTTAATTTTGAAAACCTGTTAATTAAGTCATAGAGGCTAAAATGTGCATATTTTGTGGAAAAAAGTGCATAATAAATACAAAATTGATTATTTAAAAACAAAATAACAATGCAATCTTGTAGATTATGTTGCAAGCTATCTGCGTGCCCAATTGTGTGGCGGCTGCTTATTCGACGGTTGAGATCTCAAAGGGGGGGGGGGGGGGTGTGTGTCGAATCATCCCTGGCTGGAGCATAGCCAAAATAACCAGGCCTGGTTAGGGTTAACCCTAACCAGGCCAGGTTATTTTGGCTATCCTATAGCCAGGGGGGGGGGGGGGGGGGGGGGGGGGGGTGGATTCCACCCCCCACTAAGATCTCGGCCGCCAAACGCTTGGCCGCCGCAAAATTTGGCATGTAGATAGCTTGCAACATAATCTACAAGATTGCGTTGTGATTTTTTTGAAAAAAAGTGTATTTCTACTTAATTATGCAAATTTATGCAAAAATCCTCTTTTTGTTTATAAATCACTAAATATGGCTCAGAATATGCTGATTTTGTGTATGAATATTCTTTATGACCTAATTAAAAGGTTTTCAACATAAAAAATTGCAACAGCCAAAAAAATCCTTATGTATTTCTTTGTTTTTGGAATTTCTTATGTATTTCTTTGTTTTTTTACTTTTGTTTTTTATTGTTTTTTTTCGATGGAATAAATTATTTGCCATAATGGAACAATAAATAGCCCAAAATTAAATGATTGCAGTGATTAGAATGACAAAATAATGAAGGTTTTGTCTATTCTAGGTGAAAATCAATTTCCATAGGATTTGTACACAAATCACAAAAATTTGCGATTTTGGGGCCGACGCTCACTTACAAAAGGTCACGTGACTTTAGAACGGTGTACCCGGTCGTCGCTAATTTGGTCTCAAAAGTTGCGCAAGACTTCAGTGATAAAAGTCAGGAAGTCGGGCGGCAAAACCTGCACGCGATGCGGAATTATCGCGAAAAATGTTGAGGGGGGGGGGGAGGGGGGGGGGGGGGGGGGTTAAACATTTCAATTAGGTTGGCCCATTGATATTCTTTTTTTAGTTTTAAACGAAAACGAGAAAAAGGTGCACTGGTTTTTCATGTACTAAAGTCACAGGGAGTTGCTCTTGAATGATGTAACATATGGTGACAATATTGAAACCATCGCTCATTACTACATAATGTTCAATCAAGTATAACTCCTGGGTTTTTAGCCCGATTTTGATCAAATTTTCCCCAATTATTCCTCTTGTTCTGCCTATTCAATAATATGGTTTTATCAGGCCCAGATTACCCCTTTAAATTAAAATATCTGCACGCGTTGCAGAATTATCGCTCAAAAATTGAAGTAGGGGTCATTTTTTTTTCTCTTTCAACTTGGCTATATTTAATTATATGATCAGAAAGAAAAGCAGTTGACAAAATAAAACAGAAGATAAAATACTGAGAATTATTTAACATTTCTTACCTCTCACAATTGGCGTTCAAAATGATGACTCGCTGAGGATCACTGCACAGCTGGAGCTGATCTCTGCATTGGGTGAAATAAAACCATATATCATTCTTAATTGGCAAATTCTGAGACCCCTTCAAATAAAAGGTGCTGTCTTTTAGGTCAAATGAGCCAATTGACTTGGAGCAACTCAATCACATGAATGTTTACATTTGACAGTGAAATAATGGATTATCATACTTATGTAATTCATAGTGTCTAACTTACATTTGTCCATCAGCAAGCCAATTACATGACTATTGCTGCTCTCTATCCAGATGTTGAGACTGAAATTTAACTGAAATTTAACACACTGCAAAGAAAGACAGTACCAAAGTCACCGGGGGTAGAAATTACAAATGAACAATTAATATCATACCTCAGGGCATCATAATCCATGATCTCCTTGACATACTTTTCTTGCCACGTCAGAGATGCACCTGTAATACAAAAGAAAAATAATATTTAAATAATTCACTTGCATACAAACATTATAATGCAGCTTTCTACGGTAAGAATCACAAATTGTTATAATTGAAGTTGGTTTGAATTTGTACACCTTTATATGCCTTCAGCATTACAACACATACGTTTTGTTGTGTTGATTTTTTGTGAAATTACTGAGCACTTAGAGTTGCCATTTCAGTCCAAATACCTGAATACCTTCAAAATGTTATAGAGGATAGGATAGTGCACTCTACCTAATTAATTTTCCTGCCTAACTTATAATTTGTAAAACAATTCATTTACATTCTGTTATTCAGTGACGTAATGAGTAATTGGGGTAGGTGGGTGAGAGCAAATGCGAGGGAGTTAATCGACTGAGAAGTAGGGAGCTTTTGCATGTTTGAACTTGAAATCGTGCAATCTGATGCATATGTAAAATATAAAGAAACACTGACATGCTGACATGTACTTTATTGTGGATAAGTACATCATGATCCTAACCACCAGAAAGGAAATGTTTTATTTGAAACTTGATGGATCTTTGACTGCGCGCAGTTGAAAATGATGCCTCTGCCGTTACACGATTTATTCATATCAAAGCCCTGAATTATTCTGTCAACTTAATTTTGATGGTACTCTGTCTTTAAGTCTTGACGTATCACAATTATGATCCATAAGTGACCATGAACTTTGATCTCGTGGCCCCCAAAATCTAATCAGTTCATTGGCTCTCCAAAGAACATACATGTACCAAGTTTGGTCAGAATCCCTCAATCCGTTGTTCAGATAACGCGATCAGGAGCCATTTTTGCATACATAGTCGGCTTGGTTTCCTTTGACCTTTCACCTCATGACACCAAAATGTTATCAGACCATTGGCCTCATATATAACATACATGTACTAAGTTTGGTCAGAATTCGTCAATCTGCTCTTGAGATAATGCGATCACAAGCTATTTTTGAATATCGTCGGCTGAGAAAGAGAAGGGCACTAAGTCCTTACGCGCGCGCCAAATGTAATTCCGAGATATTTTTTTTAAGTTTAAGTTTTTGCCTTTTTAAAAGTCAGAATTAACAGCTTTGTTTGATTTGTTAATTAATTTTTGAAAAATCAATTAGTTTGTTATAGCTAGTAAAATTTGAGCGCCCTTATCATATCATTGTATGTCACACTTTGCTTAAAATGAAAAGGGCATTAAAAGGGATAGATGAGTTCTAGTAAGGAGTACAGTTTTTGTTAAACTGAATTTTAGTAACCAAAACCTACATCATTATATTACAAACTAATAGTTATAACTAGAAGTGAACACAAATTCCAAATAACATAGTAAAGATCATGTTATCATTCAAAAAGAGCCATTAAAACGTAAGAGAGTGCTCTCTTAATACTCGTCAACCATTCAACCATTTTGAATAAAATATTGCGCATGTGATGTTTTGTTGAAATAGTGATAAGATAGAGAAATAACCAACAACTACTAACACACCTATTTTGTAATTTTTTTAAAAGAGGATGCATTTTTTTTTTTACGGCTGGATCAAATTTCTCTTATAAACCTGTAGGGACGGACAACCCGAAAACATAATGGCTCCGGTAACTTTGTTACGGAGACATAAAAACAAATATGCACACCCCCAAAAAAGAGGTGAATATACAGTCAAACAGTGCATCCACGCCAACACTGCTGTTGTATAGTGTGTATGCACCATGGGAGTGCACACAGGCATATTTTTTGCATGCCCAAAATGATACTAACTATCACATGGGCTGTGCGATATATTGCGTATTGATTGAGCGAACGTACAAACAAAGACGTGCTTGTGAACCACTAGATAGCCGTGGTTCCGTAAGTCTTAGTAATTCTTTGCATTGTTCTCAAATCACAGAAACATATTAGACCCCATTAAGGTATAATTGGTATTCATTTGTAGTACCAAAACAACTAAGGATTGGTTGTGCATGCCTGGCAGTACCCTTCAAGTAAATGAAATAATAATGACTATATAAATCAAAAGGAATAAAGAGCTAACCTGGTATGCCGGTATCTTTAGAAATGCTCAGCTTCTCTGCTTCTTTCCAAGCCGCAGCATCAGCTAGTGTGCCTAAAAGAATAAAATAAATGTACCCAACCTTATAATTAATATGTTTCTCAAATTATATTAAGTGTATGAAATCAGATCTGATACCTTTAGATACTGCCTATGCATGAATCAATTTGTAATGACTACTCTGTCAACCTTTGGATGTCACAATATATTTCACTAATATGCTGTGCTTTCAGCACATGAGCGAAGGTATCAAAATGTTTTTAACCTTGATAATGATGGCATTATTGAAAGGGAAAAGTACATGTAAAACAATCTTCCTAATAATTCAGATTTACTTTTAACAAATTGTCATAGATCTGCTAACACATGTGATTGAATTGTTGCCCCATTTTTGTTTCACCCTAGATCAGATGCTTGCTTGTGATTCACCGTCATGTCTAGATGTAACATATTGGTCAACATTCATCCAGCCAGGCTATGCCCATTTAAGAAAGGATGAGATGAAATATATTTAGACAAACTATTTCCATGTTATAATATGATAGATTATTATATATATAGGCCAGTTGTTCAATTCAATAAATCATGTATTTGTGTCCGCCTCTAACACTTTTGTTTAATTGTCGGAAATATCAAAATTAAGATATTTGATGTTTCAAATTCTCTATGAATTCACCTTTAAATTGTTTAACTTGATATATATAAGTTTGTTGGAGGCCAGATAAATGCAATTTGATAACGTGGACCAGAACCACTCTATTTGCTAAACAACAGAGAAAATCGCTTGGTTAAGTTTTGCACCATACGGTGAAGCATTCTCACACATCGAGCAAAATCATTATTTATGGTATACAAAATTAGAATTAGGACCTGCAATTTTCAGAGAATGTGGATGAAAAATGTAAGTATTAAGTACCATAAAGTTTCAATTTTCACCCAGAGAAAGTTTTGGTATGATTTTAAGGCTCTATGTACTAAACATCCACAGCGACCTATGACCGAAAGTGTGGTGTTGGGGCTCATTTTATTTCAGCATCTCTTTTCTTTTTCATAACAGTCATTATTGTTAAGATATTACTCTGGGCGAGTAATATCATAAATCCAGTGTGCACATTAAGGTGTACGTTTACTTGTGACATATAACTGATGGATTTGTGCACATTTGCTAATGACGAGTGAATACACACACAAAAAATTTTTTTGACCAGTAATAGAAATTCATTGCATTGGTCATGACATCCACATGACATATAAAGATAAGTTTGTTTTTTGAAGTATGTGTAATAATAATAATACTGACTGGCTTGTTCTTTATACTGCTTGTCAGATGTATTGCATTCAGTCACTACGATCACATCGTACGAGTCGAAGATGATTGCAATATGATCCTAGCGAATGCAATATTTCTAATAAACCACTCAAGGCCAATATAATTATAAATATAATCTGTTTAAAACTCTTTACCTGCCATATTTTATTATAGGCACAATCAAAACAGGCAATGTGTGCTTTCATGCACACATATTACAAGATGCATGTGGATCGGCGTGAAATAATCACATAAAATCACATAAATTAGCTGTAATGCAAGAAAGTAAGAATGGTTTGTTCAATGTTTATATTATGTATCATTACAGTATGAGCTATTTTTAGGGTTAGTTAGTTTTTGTGTTTAAATATTTATCAAATAGGAATGTTCTGTCATGCACCATGAATGCATATATTACAACAGACAAAAATGTAATGCCGTTATGTCCTTTTTTAGTGAAAATTTAGTTACAATGAGGAAATAAACATAGTTACAAATTCTGTGATTCTCACATAATCATACATGGATAAATTATCCCTTTTCTGTGTGCTATTGCAACCAGGACTGGTTCACCATACAAACAGTAGCCTAGTTGGTAAAGTTAGCTCTCCTTTATTAATATTAAAGATTTAATTATGGTATGAGCCTATGATGGAAAAAAAATTCCACATTGTCCTACACAACTATCCACTGTGAAAATGTCCATATGCTTGTCAGTAACAACATATAGACAAACATGCTATAGCACATAGAATACATGAGCCATTAATATTACCAATAATATCACAAATATATGTTTAAGTCTCTACTGATCTCCCTTAATGTATTTATTTAATTTAATACTTCATTTTCAGTTCGTGATAGCTGAATTCCTTTCTTTCCTACAACTTTAAATGGAGCTGAAATAAATTTATTACATGTTTTACATGTAACTTAAGAACTCTTTCATTCATTTGCTGAATCACACATGAACAGTTTCAGCATTAATTTTGACAATAGAACCGCATCTCTGATGGTGTAGACAAAAACAATGTCCCAATCAACACAAACCAAAAGACTTTAATTATTTGAACTTTAAATAGAAACATAATAACCTTGACATTCCTGAAGAACAGACATCAGTTCGGTAGAAGTGGCAGCCTCTACTTTCTTGGCATTCTCCATTTTCTTCTTCAGGTGGATGTCTAAATAATATTAATATAATAAAAAATAAAGTTACAAGATGTTGAAATTTTCACTTAGTTTGTGCATACCATATTTGCTGACAAGGAGACAGGACAATTAATAAAAGTATTGGTAATATGAACATGACAGCATGATTCATAGATTAAAACTATGAAATCTCATCTTAACCTGTTGCTTCAAGAACCAGGAGGGATGTGTACAAAGTCTATGGGGATTTCAGAATCTTATGGCAGTGACCTAGTTAACAACAATAAACTAATCAGTTCTTTGACTGCACAGAGTCAAACTGATGTGTAAACTAAAATATGATGGTAGTACATTACCCAGATCTGAAGATATCTCAATAATGAGCAATTATTCTGAGCACCATTGAATCCTGTGCCTTAACCTTTCCAACTCAACACCCAGAAATTGAATGGCAATATTGGCTCTTGTTAGATACATTCACATAATAATCCAACATTTTAACATTACGAGCTATATTTGCATATATATTGAACACTGTGACCTTAGTGTCTGACTTCATGAATCCCCAAACCTACACAGCTCTTGTCATTCCACTGATACCTAATGTGAAATTGATGTGGCAATCAATTTGTTTAGATATCGCAAGAAGGGAACTGACAATGGACAACCCCAAAATAAAATGCCTCTGACCAGTTCTTGGGCAAAGGCATTGCATAACAATGAAATAACTATAAATATGAATAAAATGTCAATTAACCATCTTATAAAGGACACTTTGTTTATTTTGAAACAAAGACTTAATTATCTGTTAATAACTTGCAACTGGAAATTAAACAATCATTCAATTTACCAATGGTCTCCAACTTCTTCTCTGTAAAATAGTACAGAGCGTCTGTGAGGAGATCAACTCTATGGGAGGGAGTCATCTCTTTTGTTATGTGGGAGAATTTCCGGAGGAATGCCCACATCCTTTCCATGATCTCGCCATCGGTCAGGCCAACACCATGGGTCCATTTAGAGCCAAATAATATCTGGTATAAAAAGTATTAAAAAAACATTATTGTAAAATAAAAGACAATCAATCATAGAGAAACATTAAAGTGCACGGTCACATAAGAGCCAAAGCACCACAATTTCGGTAAAAAGTTGCTGTGAATCTTTAGTACATAGAGTCTCAATATAATACAAAATTGTCTCTAGGTGTAATGTCAACTTAAAAGGATTGATACATATTTCATCTACATTAACTGAAAATTGCAGGTCCTAATGTGAATTTTGTATACCATAGATAATGATTTCACTCAATGTGTGAGAATGCTTTCCTGTATGATGCAAAACTTCAGAAGTGATTTTCTCTTTTGTTGAACAAATAGCGAGGGTCTGGTCCACATTAGCAAATTGCATTTTCAGGACTTTTAAAAGGATCTACTAACTTTGTTAACATGTGCAAAAAGTGATGAATGGTTGATTCAATGTATATTGTTATCTCGTATGTCCACAGGGTAATGTGTGAATATTTTAAGTCAAATTGACATTGTATGGTCAAGTAAAGAGTGAAAATGCAAATTGATATTGGGTGATATTCACTAACTCATTGCATTAACTTTGTACATTTTTTCTTATCTGAATACTTCGATCGTACACATATTTGTAACGAAAAGGACATTTGAAAAACTTAAACCAGTCCCATGATTTCATTGTGATTACGAATACAACAAGGTATGAAGGAACCGCTAGAATTAAAATTTAATTTTTAAGATTTGGACAATACGGCTAAGATCCTTTAACAAACTATCAAGTTATATATCATTTTAAAGCTGAAATCTTCGAAAATTCAAAACGTTAAAAATCTAAATTTTGATATTTCCGACAATAAACAAAGTGTTAGAGGCGGACACATACAGTCTTTTGGCAACACCGCACAGAGGGCTCTTGATTATCTTACAATTATTCATGAAAGGTCCTCTGTTATGAACTTGAAATTCACAATTCCATTTGGTTTTTAATTGTAACACTGAAGACTTACATCAAATTCAATATCTTCAGGATTTACATTTTATGAAAGAGAAGTATCTTATTTTTCATTGCGGGTAAATAAAAAAAATCTTCTAAATGCCACCATAATGTTTGCGACTCTGAGATTCTATTCTGGTACATGTCGGTTACTTTGTAACCATTTTTTGAATGGGTCAGGAACACGGAAGGAATATGATATGAGCAGTAAGACAATAATCACCTGTAACCTGATTAACCATGTCACGCCTACAAAATTTGCCTAGCCTATTGTCCCAAAAGCATGAATGCACTTCTCTTGCGCAAGAGCATCTAGACAATTGGGCTCGTTGACATTCCAGTCATACATGTCAGAGTTAAGCCGGTCACTTGAAATGTCATATCCTGGTAATGTCGGACAGAAATGTTTCTAGTTACCTCCTATACTCAGACTGTAGTGTGAAGAGATTATTTGTCTAGACTGAATTAGCGAAGGGATTTACTCTGATAATAGAGACAAAGTACTTTGAACATCAAATTGAATAAGCTTGAAATGGTTAAGGCGGTGATTATTCTTGTTCTTTTATCATGACATGAAATTTCGCCACTGGTGAGAATTTGAGGACCATGCTTCGAGCCTCTTTTTATACAAATTGTACCCGTGAAATGATGGTTTCCATATTAGACATTAAAATGTGCATTTGGCGCAAAGGAACGCATGGACCAAAATACAAGCAATGTCAGTCAGATGGATGAAAATAGGGGGCATAAACTATTGGAAAAGTTATATAATTTGTGCCTCATTGTTAAACCTTAAAAAACAACCTTTCACATTGTGACTGTCATATTTCTTTCTATTTTCTGTAAATTTAGCAAACCATTCAACAAATGCCACAAAAAGGCAATCATTTTGTCTTTTGCATGGGTCAGATACATGGCAAACAGAAAAGTAAGTAAAAATCAGAGGTTGCAATGTCGTGAAATTCAACGATAATCAGACCTTCAAAAGAAATGCAAATAATGATAATAATAAGCATGTTTCCTATGTGACCTTACAAAAAAAAAGGACCGTTCTGTCGCTGTGCTAGATCCTCTTTTATAAGCTGAAATAGTAAAAGTTTGTTCAAAATATGAAATTTACGATTTTGGTATTTTCTGAATAGGCGTATTTTAATTTAGCTTCTGTAACATTTTGAGCATTGGTAATTATGTTTAATTATTATGTTTTTATCTAACTTTCTTCTAGCATCATAGGGCTTTAATGGAAACTTATCTTTTAAATGGCCTGTATCTCCCTCATTTCAAAAGTGCACCAGCCATATTCCATATCCTTGACATTCATGTTGAAAGGGTTTGCTTAGTCCAAATATCCCAAATTATATACCAATTTGAAGGTAATTGCTTCTATTTTAATTTTATATGAAAGTCAACAATCAACTATACATAAACAAAAATAAACATTTTTATCTACCTGGCACGACCGTTTATGCCCATAGGCATGGAAGATGGGAAGACACAATTTCACTCGCTCTAGGATGCTTCGACCAAAGGCTCCTTTTTTCTGGGGGGGGGGGGGGGGGGGGGAACAGAAATAGTTGATTCAACATATTTGAAATAAACAGGCAAGCTTTGATTAAACATTTAACCTGCTTAAGACTGGTCACTTAAATATTTGGGCTTGAGTCTATGGAGAATGCATGTTATAACAAATAACAATTCATCCTCAATGGGTTAAGGGTTTCTGATTGACATTGACTTTTTCAAGTTGCCCCCCCCCCCCCTCCCAACTGTTTGCGCAATAATTCCGCAACGTGCGCAGATATTGATTGCTATGTGACTGCATGAGCTTTCATTGAAATCTTGTATAACTTTTGAGACCAAATTTGCGTCAACCTGGTACACTGTTTTAAAGTCATATGACCTTTTGTAAGTGAGTGTCGGTCCCAAAATTGCAAACATTTTTTTATTTGTGTACAAATCCTATGGAAATTGATTTTTATCCGAGAAAAGACAAAATCATAATTATTTTTCATTCTAATCACTGCAATCATGTAATTTTGGGATAAAAATGGTTGGATAAAGATCAATAATCATTTCCGTTGTAACCGCCCTTTTTTAATGATAACTTAGTCATTTGCAATTATGTATACTTTTTAGTACGGCGAAGTCTTAGTCTTACTTAGTCATAATTTGTAATTTTCTATACTTTTTTTAGTAACCTTAGTAACCAAAATGTGCACCATTACTGAACAAAAGAAAGTTATAACTTAAATTTTTTTTTTTCGTTCTTCGGATATTCATATTCACGGTCGGATATGAGTAGCCAATTAATTTGACTCGGGCACTATGTGAGTTACATGATATTTTTTGTGTTTATACAGAAATTATGATTCAAAACAAAGTATTGTGAGATCAAAGGGACTTAGTAACATTTACCATTTCTTTAGCATCAAAGGGGAATTGCATCAGTTCTCTCACCCCATGCGACAGGTCTAAGTTTTTCAAATTTATACTTTGATACAAATATATTAACAATTGAAGTATACTTATATCAGCAGGACTATTTTGCACTTGTACAAAAGTGGTTTCATTTTTCGCTCAGTTCTCAAATCCTGTAAATCGCATTGAAAATGATAATTACATGCCGATTTCAGTGAAAAAAGCGGGAAAAAACAACGAATATCTACTTTGAATAATATAGAACAATATTATAACTGAACTTTTATTTTCTTCAAAGAGTATCCCTTACCAGCAGATGTGCATGAAGCTTGCAGGCTATGTCGTACATGATGATAATCTCTTGAGGAGCCGACATTGCTTCCATGATCTTTTGGATTGCCAATGCAGGGTAGGCTAGTCTATGAATGGATATAAAATATAAAATAACAATATTCCCTGTAAGTATAGTCGATCTGAGTTTTCTTGTTGTACTCTCTTTCAAATCAAATTACATAAAAGCTGTGAATTAAATTGATATGGGCGGGGGCCCATGACACACCACCCCCCGCCCCCCAGTACACACACACACATACACACAAACTATGATGTTTATTGATAAGTAGGTAGAATATCATATATACATGCTGTTGAGCTGGTGTTTAGTCAAGACTAACTGCAGCCTACACATTGTACTTGAAATGAATTGGTGTTTGACCTTTGTTTATGATGTATTTCAAGGCAGTGCCACATGATTGCTGGTGTTTAGTTAGCGTTGTCTGCTCACCAGCCTTGTAGTGTTAGTGTTGGGCATTTGATGACATAGACGGTACCCCGGCGTGTTTCATCATTTATACGCAAAATTCCATAAAGATAACTCCCGCCCCGCATTGATTGAAATGAATGTCACTTCAAGTTCAGATCGGGTTTGTGTTAACTGAAATGGTGGTGTTTTCATTAGTCTGAGCATGTAAAAATGGTATCAACCAAGATTATTTGTGAAATTTTACTTGTTTGTACATCAATGGGCATTTTAGGTCTTTGTACAGTCGGGGGGGGGGGGGGGGGGGTGAAGCGTCTGAAGGCCGTGAAAATTTATTAAGTGAAGTGTATGAAACAATGAAAATTGTATTTGTTTCAGAATATATTAATTCGAAAATATATAGTAATTTATGAAAATTTAATAAAATCAATATTTGTACCTAGTAGCATACACGTGTTGTGTTTTTTTGTTTGCAAATTCACAACTATCAAATAATTAAATTACAATGTTGATGTATTTTAGAATGATATATTGTCAAAAATGTACTCAATGTTGGTCACTTGAATCACAAAATCATTGCAAGTCCCAAGTAGTAAATACTCCAGAAAAAGACAACAGTCCCCAATCCCTATCTGATGGTCAAGGGTACAAAATACAAAAGAGGTTAATTTAATAATACCCTCTCCGACAAACATTTCGTCACACTTTTTGTTCTAAACAGTAATTTACCTTTCGCCATGCTCCATGTTCAGAAAGACCAGGGGAATTCCGTGTCGGCATGCAGCTCCAAACACGCCAGTTGTGGCCAACTTCTTCGTCTGGTTCTTTGTCCGGATGGTTGTCCCTGCTTGGAAATTACTGCAGTCTTTCTGTCATAACAAGAAGCATGTGGCATTTACTCATCACATTTATCTCCAAAGTCATATGACCTTTTGGAAGTAAGTGTCAACCCCCAAGTTGCTAATTTGTGTACAAATTCTTAGGATAAAGATTTTTTACCCTTGTTCCACCAGAGTGAGGGGATAAGAAACAAAAAAATATATGAGGACATTTTTTACTACTCATGCACACTAATGATGATTGACAGACAAAAAGAAAAATTTGCATGAATTTGCTTTATTAATTC
Organism: Echinarachnius parma; assembly: GCA_037951105.1. Classification (NCBI taxonomy): domain Eukaryota; kingdom Metazoa; phylum Echinodermata; class Echinoidea; order Clypeasteroida; family Echinarachniidae; genus Echinarachnius; species Echinarachnius parma. The sequence continues at coordinate 113,115 of JBAMJV010006022.1, forward strand.
ATATTAAAGGGGACCACCAGTAAAAGGACAACACATCATTATATGTTTTGGTACAGTTTTGTGTATCAAATAGATACCCAACATTTGCAAAGGGTTGTGTAATTCATAAACAAAGCAATTCATTTCCACACCTTACGGAACCACGGCTATCTTTTGGTTCCACACAGCCCGGCATTTGCGAGTACGCCAGTGCAACACATGCGTACGTCAATAGAATCCCGAGTGATTCATTCGGTCTGCACAGAGCGCCGCTAGCCGCTAGTCTGAGCATTCAGACTGCATGGCCGCATGTCTGAGAATAGTGATGCGTTTTCAAATTATATTTTTTTTTCTGAAAACATATTTGAGTAAAGTTATTGTAGGATCCAAATGAAATACTAAAAATGTTACCCTTCTCTAATTTGAGTATCATTTTGGGAAGTGGTACCCTTTAAGTACAAACAATAACAATGCAATCTTGTAGTTTAGGTTGTAGGCTATCTGTGTGCCAAAATATATGATTGTCATGCATTAGTAAGTGGGGGGGGGGGGGGGGGGGTGGGGATCCACAAATATACACCCCCACTTTAGCATAGTCAAAATAACCCTGGCTGATTAGGTTAGAGAAAGGGCTAAAACATTAAAGAGGGTTAATAATAAAGCATGGAATAGAACATTTCATTATATTGAATGGTATAAGAATGGTTTGAGATGCTAAACTGATATAAGATCAAAGCAAAACACTGCAGAATAAAATAAAATAAAATATAAAATAAAAATAAATTAAATTACATTGGTTTCGTCTGGTTGAGTCTGTGCAGTGCCGTTGTAACTGTCAACATATTGTTGAACTTCAGCATCATTGATGAACATGGCACTGGCATGGTTAGGTGGGTAATCACTAGTCCCTGATGACCGCTTTCGGACTAACCCAAAATTTCCGTCCAGGCTGACAAAAACCGGACCCATCTGTTGGGATGATAAAATATTATTGAAATTAATATAAATAAAAAATAAATAGAATTTGTAAATGATTTTTTTGTTTTCAATTAAAAATCAAATGACAACATCAATAGAGAGATTCCGTTTGTTGAGCAGATAAAATATTATTGAAATTATTATTTATTAAATATTTGTAATTTGTAAATGAAATTTGTATTCAAATAAAAAATGAAATGTTAAAATTAATTTTGAAGATAACTAATATGGAAAGGTATGCTAGTTATTGTAAATTCCTTATTTTATGTCAGTATGGTACCTCATTTGAAACTACATTAATATATACAAGCTACAAACATTTAGAATTCAAACTGAAATATTTGAATGACTGAAAATGAGTAAAGAAAAATAGGCTTGGCTGGTAATTGAACCCAAGACCTCCAGATTGCAAGGCCAGTGCTCAAACCATGACTTTGTAATGTAATAAAGTCAGCCAATCCCAAGGATAATTAAATCAATTTTTTAAAGAAAGGCGCAGGTACACGTGAAGTGATCCAGCTTTCCAAAGCATTTCTTTATTTGTAATAAAACATTAATAATATAATAAAGCTCAGTGATTTAAAAACAGCCAAAACATGTTTTGAACACACAATCAATTAAATCAGAATAAAGCTTTTCTAAAACTTAATCAGAACAGATTATAAAACATACATACTTTATGTAAAATGTAAAGCAAGATTACCTTGGGACAGGCTGGGCATGCCATGGGTTTGTTCTCTCCAGCTCCAGGGATATTGGCATCCGCCAGGGTACGAACCATATGGCGAAAGAAGCGAAACTGCTCCATGCTCTCACCAACTAGACTGCGGTAGAGCATGTTTCCCTACAAATAATAAATTTGAAGTAAAAAACAAAATACACCAATATTTTCATAATTTCTTCATTGAGTGGAACAACGTGGTAGCAGCAGATAATTAAGTGAATTGTTCAGAAAAGATTGATAACCAAATCAATAGACATTATTCATGAAAGAACGCTTTTTAAATGTGTCAAACTAGAAATCTATAGATTTTACTGAAAACTGTATGAATATTAAATTGTTTTTACTATCGAATGACTAGAAGTACATAGAAAATTATAAGTAATAAGTAGAAGGTTAATATTCTACAAAGGTGTGCTTTTTTTCATGACCCCTTGCCCATCAGGATGCACTTTTCATACAAGTGGTTAGATCAGAGTTTACACCCTCCCCTTGTACCTAAATACTTTGTACATGAGGCCTACCTAGGTTAACAAAAAAGATTAATAAATTGAAGACAAATCTAAAACAAGCCATCATGTTATCCATACAGTTTACATACAAGTATACAAAAAGGCTACCTCTGATTCCGTAAGGTAGCAGTGATGCTTCAAAGCAGAACAGATGGCCTTCAGGGACACTTGCCCCTCCATCATGAGGCAGAGGATCAGGTCCATCAGATCAATGGAGACAGCAGTTGCTGGCAACACAGCTGAGCATGGCCACAAGCCATATCGGACCAGTGTTGCAGCTGGTGCCTCACAACTGCAAAATGTGACATATGCAGTGTGCAGTTGACCTGAAATTAATTGGAATATGACTAGTATAAGTTAAAGCCTGTCTAAACCAAGTGTTATCAAGTCAAATTTGTTCGATCATTAAATTACAGGCTCTCTCAATATTTGTCTTTTGTTTGGTGGTATAAAACGGTACTTAGCAGCTCAGTGCACACTTTGTACATTGCACAATGAATAGTACATTTTATTGATCGATCACGAAGACAGGGAAGCTAACTGTTCATTTTTCGCTTGATTTGTGAGAAGGCTTTTCTGAATGATGCAAAAATTTAGAAGCGATTTTCTCTGTTGTTTAAGAAAATCAAACTGATGCTCTGGTCCACGTTATTAAATTGCATAAATCGCCTTCAACAAACTAATATGTATCAAATTATATATCATTTTAAAGCTGAAATCCTGGAGAATCCAAAACACTTAAATCTCATTTTCTATATTTCCAACAAATGACCGACACCATCAAGAGGCGGCCACAAATGTTATTCAAGCTCATTCTATGGCTTATAAGCTTTCTGTATATTGGAATATTGTCATATTTAGGGTTTTTTTATGATTCTCCTTTAAGGCACTTCAAAAGTAATGTTACATTAAGATTTGCAATAGACATAAAATATCCTAATTTACTTACCACTGTCATTGAAAGCTTTGATAGATCTTGTAGTCCGTGAATTGCATTCATGATTTGGCCGTGTGAATGTGCACTGGTAGCTCACTGTCTGTGGATACTCATTCTGCAAACAATTGAAATTAAGCAAAGAGAAAGTACAAAATCTAAGTTTATCTCACTAGTAATAATCATAATATAAATAGACAATACAATAATTTGCAGCATGTCTCGAGACTCTATATACAGACTGTGGGCATTTCCACGGTAACTCGTGTTACACATAACCGTACATTGACTATTTCAAAGTGTTGTAACTCCATTATTTTATGGGACTGTTGGCTGATTGTATCATCAAGGAACAAGTTGAAGAATACTTATTAGAAAACACAAAAAAGACTGACAGAGCTGCCTTTAGTAGCCTTTGCAGAAGAATCCTGTTCGGTAACTCGCATTACGAAAAAAAGACATGGCCAAAATTCATGACCCACTAAATTGTGAAAAGCACCATTTAAATTGTAATCCTAGTGAAATATTTTGTGTGCTAATTTTACATTACTAGGTGTCCCTATGAGTTAGTATTGAAAACAAAACGCCTCTAACAATTTGTGAATAAATAGTAGGATGCCTAAACATCGGTAACTCGCGTTACGGTTTGTACGGAGGTTTTGATTCCTAACAAATATATAAGTTTTAGAGCACTCAGTTGAAAATATTGATCTGAACAGGTATTGTGATTATCTGTCATCGAATTTTGTGTCTTAAATAGTAAAAAATGCCAGCAAAAATAGAAAATATCAAGGTTTTCCTGAAATTTGCACAGGGTGACCCCATATGTGGAGATTCGTGTATGATTTCTGTTTCTCCTTTAAGAAGTCAGAGAAGCAAAAAATTCAAGTAAACTGAAAGCACTTACTGCAGAATCATGTTTTATGAAAAAATAATCCAGAACAAATTAATAGGATGTGAAATTTAGCCAATTTTTTTTTTTTTTTCATTTCATGTCCACATTCCCGTGGGAATGCCCATATATATGCAGTGCTTTAATAATCCTAGTTAATTAGTTTGCGCATTGACCTCTATAACTAAACTGAACTATTCCTTAAGTGGACTTCAACACGATTTCAAACCTCTGATTGAAAGACAGATATTCTAGGACAACAAACACAATTTTGTGTAAATAAGGCATGATTGGCTTTGAAATTCTAATAACAAAATTTCGCGAGCAAGTGTGTTCTATCCCACAATGCACCAATGTGTATTTTTATACTGCAGCAAATGTGTTCATTTGATGGACCAATACAATGCTCTCTCATGAATAGTTTACCACGATGCGCAACTAAACCGTGCTTTTGAGCATTACTGAAATGTTTGAAAAAATTTGCCTGCCCGAAATTGTAACACGTTTGGCCTTCGAATTTGAATAGACCCCAAGACCTGTAAACGAGATTATTGAATTTGCTGGCATGAGCGGCTATCGAATGACACATACAGTGATCACAATGCAGTGGATCCGGATTTGAGCCTTATGTCCGGCAAGCTAAGATGGCCGAGGCTTGCCACACATAGTTACCATTGTTCAGCTTGACGACGGGGAGTCTGACGTGATACGCATAATATTAGCATTACATTGCAGAAGCGTTTGAAGCCATTTGGATGTTTGGAATTCAACTTTTCAACTTTTTCAATTGTTAAGATGTATACACATACCTGCCATTCCAGAAGAGTATGCATCATTCCATGTTGCTGATGCGAGGTAATTGCACAGCCTCTGCAAAAGATGGAATGAGGGCATGATCGGCAGGTGGTCACAAAGTCCGGCTTCAGCTTGCAAACCATGCAGCTATCCTCTGCTGGAACACTGGACTGATAGAAGGCTATCCTTAGTGCCAGTTTTATCTCCTCCCATGCCCCTCTCTCCTGCATCCTCTGTTGGGAGTAGGAGGTGCTAGGTCCAGGGGCAGCTGTTTCGTCCTGCTGCAGTGGCTGTGGCACTTCCACCACATCTAAAAACTCGTCAACAGCATGCAGTGTTTGGGAAGGCCAACATGGCATGTTCCTCTTGAAAACTCGTCCACCACGAATTGTGGTGATCTTCACTCGGGGTGGCTTGAATTTCACCATCTGTATGCAAAAAGGGAATTTAAATAATAATAATAATAATAAACAATTCTCATATAGCGCAAAATCACAAAAATTAAATTTAAGTCTCTAAGCGCTTAAATAAGTTATTAAGGGGGCACTAATTGTTTTAACATGCTTGTACTTTTGAATTGATAATTATCATAATTATGAATGCAAAACATATCTTCTTTCTGCTATCATGACATGACATGTAATAAATTAATGACTCCTGATACAATTTTGATCAATACATTTGATTTGATACATGGGCCAAAGCCAAAAATAGGCATCTGAGCAGGGCAGTCTTAAAACCATATTGCCCTACAAGTAAAGTAGGTCAACATCACTAGGGGTGAAAAAAATCATACTGCCCGCTCAGAAAAGTCAATGGGATTCTATGTGTAATTTGCCGGGCAATAAATCCGATTTCATGAAGGCGTGTTCTAACAGCATGAGTGCGCAAAATCATACACGCATTTATGAATGATTTGCGCGTGTCTAATTCCGACGTAATATTGTTTTACGCACTAGCTAAGTAATAATCATTTAGAAACTGGGTTGAGGCTAGTGCTGTTGTTTTCGGGAGTTTTTCCCTCCCGGGACTCGCGATAATTTTTCGGGCGAGTCCCGGGTAACCGAAATTTACCCATTTGTTTATTTCGCCATCGGCATGTCACCTCGCTAGGAAAACATGTTCATTCAGGTGATAAAAATGCAGATAACTTGGGAGTTCAAAGAGGGAAAAGGGAATGAAAAGAAAATGAGAGTGGGCAGATAACTCAAAAGGGGACTTTTTGCTCTTTTTTTTCGGGATATAGAGTATCGATTTTTGCGCCCGGGACTCAAGATTTTTCGGCGGGACCCGGGTACCCGTGACTCAACAGCACTAGTTGAGGCAAAGTCAAACTTTTGTGCATTTTATTTTAAACATGAAATTTAAACATCGCTCAATAATTTAAGAATTGGGTAATTAGTGCCTTTCAAATAAATGGAATCGCATGTTCCCTCGAGATGTCTGATTATTAAATAATTACAATATTGACTGGAATTTCTTTCGGCTACACAGCAAATATTGCCCTCACTAGATCTTCCGTATTGCCTCGCCTTTGAATATGAATCTAGTTAGTCAGGCAATATTTGCCTATCTCCCTTAAAGCGTACCACCACCCCAAAATAATATACTTATCATAGAAAGGTAACATCTTTCGTATTACATTCCTTCAAGAAGTATACAAAAATCTTTTTCAGAAAAAATATATTATTTAAACACATCACCATTCTCAACCATGTGTTAATGCGGTCTGAATTGTGAGACTATTATGTCTACAGAACGGGGAGCTCGATACAGAGCGAATGTGTCATCCAAATTCGAATGATGTATGTGTGAATGCATTAACGCACTCGCAAATGTTCGCGCGGATCCACGGCTATCTAACTGGTTCGCGCGGGTTGTACATTTGCGAGTGCGTTAATGCGTTTACACATACGTCAACAGAATCTTTGATGATACATTTGCTCTACAGACTACACAGAGGCAAGCGCTCCGTTCTGCAGACATAATGTCTGATAATAGTCTCACAATTCAGACCACATTAACTCATGGTTGAGAATGGTGATGCATTTTAATGATTATATCTTCTTTTTTTTTTTTTTTTTGCGTACTTCTTGAAGGAATGTAATACTAAAGATGTGCTAATGTGCTTTCGTACTCCCCTTTTACGGACCCATTTTTTCTTATTTTTTTTCCAGGCTTTATTTTTCTTTAAACTCAACTAAATTAGTTTGTATAACTTACTAAGTTACTGCACTTTGTCTTTATCCCTCGATGGTTTGGTATATATTTTGATCCAACATTAAAGCCCTTTTTTTAGACTTTAATCGACGACTGAAATTGTCGCAGACCGGTTGGGCGGCTTTTGCCACCCTTGGGCCACTCTCATAGGCAAGCTGCAGTAAACAAATTAGTTGGACTGGCATAAATTATAAAATAATTTCCACCTAAAATCTCACCATTCAATCAAACTTAACATGACAGGGGGTTAGAATTTGATATCATTTCAAACTTACATGAGCTTTTCAATGTCAGAAGCACTTTAAATTCCAGTTTTTAAATATCTAGCTTTCTGACTATGGAGCCCTCCTCTACTGATTTTAGAACAGTTGTTTACATGTTTAGACTTTTCTGCCAGCCATTATTATCAAAGGGCTAAAGGGATTATTCAAGAGATTATTGTCTGAATAACCTAACAGTAACAGACAAAAGAAGTTTGACTTCTACTTGTAGCCTGTAAGATTGTGAATAGATAGCATTTCAATAGGTGTCTGGACATGACATGTGGCTTTTGTATTGCATTCCAAAGTGTATTTATAACAAGGAATGTAGACCTGTCAATTTGTGACCAAGGAGTTCTTTACAACCAGCTTTGAACTACTTATAAGAATTACACCATGTTTCAATGAAGGCATGCTATAACTGTTTATGCCATTTATACAAACCCAGCTTTAAAATGGTCAATTCAGTAGTGTGAAAACATCTAGTTTCAGACTACATAGACAGGGGATTTCCCAATTGTCTGCCTGGACAATGAGGGCAGCTGACTATCTGGCTTTTTAACAGGGAATAGAGTAAGGGGTTAATGCAGCATGCAGTTAACCCCTTGTCTAGTAGGGGTGGGCTTTTGCCTGTTACGGCGGGCGCGCGCGCGTACCACACAAATCAAGTCAGCAGCTAGCTTACGACCCAGCGGAACCTCACGAGCAGCTATGCCGAGAGCTAGGCGGTGTTGAAAAAAAATAAGAAAAAATTGGTAGGAAAAATTTTTAAAAAAAGGAGTACGAAAGCACATTAGCGCCAAAGATGTTAGTGTTACCTTTCTAGTATGATAAGTATATCATTTTGGGGTGCTGGTTCATTTAACCGAGTGTTACTTACTTACTAGATACTGTATATAAAATAGTGTTATGACTTATGTTAATAACAGTGTTATAATGCTTCTTCCCAAGTGTTATCTGGGCAATATCGTGTATTACTTAGGGCTAGGCCCCACCACTGCTATACTGGATACACTTATGTAGCCAGTAAATCTCACTTATAGCCACTAAATCTGACCTTTAGCCACTAAATCTGACCTATAGCCACTAATCTGACCCTTAGCCACTAAAGTAGGGTTAGGGTTTAGGGTTAGGGTTAGGTTATGTTAGTGTATAGCAATGGGTGGGGCCTAATACACGAGTATGCCGTTATCTGCATCTGGAATGCTCTTCCAGCCTCTGTGGTTTCAGCGCAGACTCTCGAGACCTTTGTGAGCCGTCTGAACCCACTCACCCTTCGATGATCCTCGTGATGAGAGGATTTTTACTTGCATCATTTAGTTAGTTGTTCTACTGCACTTTCCACGATCACCACTGTTCCCGTGACCGAGCACCATTTGCACCAAAGTACGACTATACCGTAGGGGGTGTAGAACTTGGCCAGTCACAAACGGTCAGAAACAGCACAGTGCGCCATAGGCTTTGTACACACAAGTGCGCGGTGGCCAAGTTCTAGTACACTGCGATAAATTGAACCTTCGGACGTAAAATTCCGACTTGCGGAAACCCGAATTGACGTTGAGCGATAATTTTTCATCAGCGAAGGCACCTCGATATTGCGGTCTAATTGGTCTAAGTTTCTACCGAAATGAACTACAGAGCTTTGATTTACAAATGCGAGAATCAAGATGATAAAAATTGAAATCTAAAATTATCGTGAAAAAAATAAAATATAACACATTTTTTAGATTAAAGACTGACTTTCAAGCGATTTTCTGGATAACCGGGAAGACTTCAGAACAGCATGATACATGCATTTTATGCGCAATATGCAGATAAATCGTTTGATATAATTTTCAAGTCGCATGTTCAGTGCATTCTCAGCAAATCTAATTTCAAAGACAGCCGTGGTTCAACCCAAGTTCCACCCCCTGGCCAAGTTCTACACCCCCTACGGTACTCTTGTAGA